>SNQJ01S0016014.1:336174-347136 GCA_010110895.2 Picea sitchensis
GGACTCACAGATTCAAATCTCAAGCTATGTCAAATCCTTTTATAGGACATGATGCCCTAGAGTGAACCAAGAAGGCACCAACACTGAATCTATTGAAGAGAGTGATATTGAAACCTAGGTGGAATATGTGGATAGTGTCCTTTTAAGGACTTTGTTCCCTTTTGAATTCTTTATGTTTTGTCATTTTATATGATTATTATGAAAATTACATGTTCACCAATATACTTATACCTTCTAGGTCACTAAAACATGGCTAGGCTTATGAAACCCTACTTCTTTAATATATTTTGTTGATTTTAGGAGTAATTTTTGAAAACTATAGAAAAAATTAAAAACATTTTATCTTAATTACATTAAGAATGTTTCTAGTCATTGAAATTAATTTTAACTAAGAAATATTTATTACTTTGAAACATTGGGCATCATTGACATTAGATGGAATGGATGTAGGTTGAGAATGAACATTTTGCATATAAAAAATAACCCATATGTACTCATTGAAAAAGTCAATATATTTATCAAAGTTAATATTATTAAAATAACAACAAGAAACATAAAAACACTAAATATCATACATAAACAAAATTATAGTGCCATAATGTCTATATGCGAGATATTCCAATAAAGAAAGACATTGTAACTAGTGCTTCATTGATGGAAACCATGATGGATGCATCACACAGTAATGCAAGAATGCTATCAAATCATAACAACTACAAATGGGAAATAATTAGATTTTACAAAAATAGCACAATCAGGTATCTAGAAACTCGTAATTTGTAATTATATGTACACCATCAATTAAATCTATAGATATGATTTCATAATAACATCATCCATGATACCATCATCTACATGAGCCTCCAATTTCCCACAATAAGTATGCTTGCAACTCAAGAATTGATGAATATCACATGAACTACAATTAAAATTCCTAGCATGTCCATGTGACCTCACCTAACTAGAGTTCACTGCATGGCCTAAAATCCCAATTTGTCCCATCTATCACCAAGTTGAACATTGGACGAATATCTCACTTGGTGAGATAAATAAATGAATGTGTTATGCTTAATTGAAGTATGGGTCGGGATGGAAATTGATGTTTGGGTTTGATGAATTTTATCTAAAATCACAAGATATTGGGTAGGGGAGTTTTGCCAACACTAAAGAGGTTGAGGCCCTTTGAAAGGGTCATGCATGGAATTATGTTGATATTGTGTAGACCCACAACCCACCCCCCATAATTCTCCAATGTCAAAGTAGTTGACATGGTGACCTAAAATAAATTTGGCCTGGAATTTTCTAAAAATAGAGTGGCAATTTTTTGTTAGTCAATAGAGCTAACTAAACTCAAAGGACAATGAACACATGAGAAAGAATAAAAAGAATCAATAAATCAAAGTAAAATAAAAAGAAAAGAAATGAGTGTAACTATCTCAAGGTCAAGGGGTTATTTATTATATATAGTTCATTTTAAATCAATCAAATAACTTAATCATGGCTAAGAAATTAAGTAAATCAACCATGTCTAAGTAATAGTAGATCAACTATGTCCTTCACCTTGTCGATGAATATCTTCTATTCCAAACCAATACTTGACAAGTAGGATGTCAACAAGGGGGGAATAATATAGAAAGGTCATTTTTCCACCCAACCAATGCAACCCCCTAAATTAGGTGCTACCCCCTAATTAGGGGCTCAAGCTCAATGAGGGTGTAGGATAAAACAATGAGTACCCAAACAAAATACTCACCTATATCATAAGTGCTTATCCCACAAGACCTAAGCACTTATATAAATTAGTGTTTGGGTCCTAATGCCTAGCCCACAAGACCTAAAAGTAGTGTTTAAGGCCTAAGCCCTTGTGATTTTTCTTTGAATTATGTTTTGGGCCAAAAACATCATCCCTTATGCACCAAACCTTAAAATTAGGCTTGTATACCACTCTTGGGACAAATATTTATTATGAAGGTCTTGTATTTGGTTATGAAGGTCTTGTATTTTCTTTTGTCCTGAGCTATATCATCCTCATTGAGTGTTAGTAAATACACATCTTATGTTGTTCCACCATTCACAATGGCTAGGGATCATATAAAAACCATCCTAATTAACCAAAATCCAAAATAAAATAAAACCAAAAATACAATATGTGAAATGGATATACGGGACAAATAAATTTCTACCATATATAGTGGTCAAGGACTAGACCAAACCAATAGAATAGAAAGGTAATAAAAAGGTCGATGAGGAGGATGTGGTTATTGGTATGACAAATCGGTGATCTAGGTCAGCCACCAATTAATATTAGTTCCAAATTTATTGGAAGGCGATGATGATGATGATGACAACGATTATGGTGATTACAATGACGATGATGGTGATTATGATGATGATGATGATGGTGACGATGACGATGATGATGATGACAATGATTATGGTGATGACAATGACGGTGACGATGATGATGATGATGATGATGATGATGATGATGATGATGATGATGATGATGATGGTGATGGTGATGGTGATGGTGATGATCATGATGATGATGATGATGATGATGATGATAATTATGATGAAAATTTTAATCCATATTTTAGGGTATGGAATGTGCTATCACTTAAGATTCGTGGCAGAGCAACTGGAAATTGTGAAAAGATCTTATCATTTCCATATTTTCAGGTAGATAAGATCTTATTTTCAGGCATATTTTTATGGTGTTGATTAAACAATGAATGAAAAGAGGGATTTTTCATCACAACTTTGAATATATTTAAGGCATGTGAATAGTCTATCCATGTCAAATTTCAATGCATACAAAAACAGTTTGTGAAAATTTCAATGTTGGCCCCAATATTCATGACAGGTCACTGGCCTTTCCCATGACGATCGATATATTTTTGGGAGTTCCATGCATGACATTAATCCGAGAAATTTAAAACAATGTTCAAGCAATGACAAACATGTTCATCGAAACTTTGTGGATGCAATACTATGACAACAATGATGACATTTACAATCATGATGTTATAAAGATGAATGAGCTTCTCTTGATTTCGAGAATAATGTATCCTCTACTAAACAAGGCCAACCACATGAAGTTGGAAGCTCATATGGCCCCTCCCCTCCCCCTCACATCACTCTCAATTCTCCAATACCCAATCTATAAAATAGAAAATAATCAAAAGCAACATAGTAAGATTCATGCATAGAAACTACCAAAACAAAAATTAATGAAGCTAAATGAAATTATGTGTTTGTAAATGATACTTTTAATTTACCATGTACTCTGGTATATTGGTGACTATTTTCAGGTTTCACATAATAATTAAACAACATGTAACATAGGATATAAAAACGTCGCATAAAACTTAAAAACATGTAATTAACCCATGACATAAGTAAATTACTTTAAGAAAATAATTCATACAAATTAAAATATAGTCATGTACCTAATCCAAATCAACATCTGTATCATCCTTATTATGTATCTTCTTCTTCATCGAACTCAACATATGTATCATCATCCGGTTCAGAAATGGTGTTGAAAGGATTGACGATATCATCATCATCATCAATGTTATTTTTGAGCATATTTTCATAGACATCATCATCAAGAATTGCATTGTCTCCTACACTTGGATCATGATATTCTTCATCTTCTTCATCTGTYGACCCTGCATGATATTTCAGCTCTGTCGAATCTGGMAAATCATCTTCTTCTTCAATATCATCTTCTTCTTTTACATGAGTATACTTAACTGGTCTTCCTCTTGGATCGTATCTAACAACAAATGACCAATCCCTCTCACCTGGAACATTTGAGTAAAATACCTATTCACATTGGCTTGGAAAAACATAGTGATCATGTCCTCTTTCAAACATCGTTTTTTTAATCATCGGAAATATATTGGCATGTTCAATAATAGTTCTTTCCTCGTCGCGTTCATGCATTCGTAACCTATACCATTTGACGTCAAACAGAACTAATTTGAAGGAATTAAATTCACACTCAAGTATATCATTCAAATACCCATAGTATCTATTTTCGTATTCTCGGGGATGTCTGTCACTCCTAGAGGAAACATTAGTGACCTGGAATACTGCAGTTATCCCACTATCAGAATTTTTCCTGGTTTCATCCAACTGTTTGATGCGAAATTTACAACCATTGCACCACATAGCCTTGTGGTGTTTCAACTGCAATATGTCAGATATGTAAAAGATGCATTGTCAATTAATAAATTAACATATTTGTTGATGATTATAGCTGTGTGAGACATCCTCCAGGACACAGACTGATTGATTCGACCTGAGAGAGATCCCATGATTTGGGTGTGTGGTTCCTATTTGAGATAGAATCGGAACGTTGTGTTGGCCTCCTCCTTACAGAGAGTTGATAAGAACTCCAAATGATTCTCCTTTGTAACGTTGTGAGAAAGAAGATATGTTGAGTTAGACGTGCATGTGGTTGAGCATAGGTGAACATGTGAATTCCCATGAGCTAGGTGCATCGTTCTGAGACAGAGATGAAAACGATGTATTAGCCTTCTCTGAGCAGAGAGTTGAGATGATGAATTCCATATGACTCTCATGTTTCATACAGTGGGAAAGAATATTTTCTAAGTTGGACATTCATGTGGATGAGCACAGGTGAACGTGATCCTAGTGGTTGAGCACTAGTGAGTGTGGTTCTTCTATGAGGCGCAATGATATAGAGATATGGAAATCCCTATGGATGTGCCCCTAGTGGATTAGAACTAGTGGGTGTATGAGATACCTTACTATATTTTTCAAGATTCATACTTACCTGTAACCCTAATTGTAATGTAAAGGGTACAGGTCGACCCCACCTTAATCTAAAAGATAATTAATCTGGTAATTATTAATTATATTATGAGTTATTGATTTCGACTCTATTTTTCCAATAGACACTTATGTTCACAGGTTCAGTCTAATATAAGTAAAGGTAAAATCCCCATTGACGAATCATAATCACAAGTGTGAGTTTGGAAATTTCAGCAAACACTTGCTCTTGGGAAAAGTGTGCACCTCTCTTGGGCGCTAGGTACCTAGGTTTTGTGAACACCCTTTTGTGTGCTAGGTGTTTATGGTGGTGGAGGTATTTCTCTTTAATAATATAGAAAAGTATTGGTTCAGTTTTCTTCCCTTGTTGAGAAGGGTTTCCCAGGATACTTCTTTTGTACTTGTGCACGATGTTTCTTCTTGTGATCTTGATTGCTACAACAAATTGTCCATGGTTTAAGTAAAATGCTAAAATGGAATGAACTTCATGCTTAAGCCTATATTATTGAAAAATCAACATGGTATCAGAGCATAGGTCTTGAAGAAACCATTGCACAAGCATCTATCAAGTCATCTTCTCATTTTTGCAGATCCGTACGGCCCTCCTAGGGTTTCCAGAAAATCTGTACGACCCTCCTTTTTGAGGTGTTTTATCCCTTAATACTTGGACGTTGGGGATGAAATTTGGATAGGAGGGTACAACCTCCTTCATGGCACCTCCACAAGCTCTTAAAGTGAAATTATGAGAATTTTTTTATTTTTGGCCCTAGGGTTTCTAGGGTTCCGCAAATTTCTGTAGATTTCTAGTTTTTAGGGTTTCTGCAGCTCTTTGAAGAAGCCTTCAAGATTACCTATTTTATTATGACTTTCAAGGATTATCATTGTCATTCATAAGCCCAACAAAACCTAAGGTTGTTATCCTAGCCTAGCCGTTAGGTTTTCTAGCCCAGTTGACAAGGGTTTGTGAAGAATCTAAAATTATGATGAACAGAACTATGATGGAAGATAAGCTTGATGAATCAGGCAACTTCAAGTTCTTGGAAGACAATACTTCAGTGGAAGACTTATTGTGGGGTGATACAAAAAGGTGACATTGTGACTACCTTCTTCATGAAGATGTCAAAGGATAGAAATTAGCCAAGTGCCATTGGAGAAATCATATCATCACCCTCAGGTATGCACTTGTATATATATTATTTGTATCATTGTCATGAGGGTAATTGCAAGAGGAAGGAAACTTTTTCTGAAGTCATGGATTCAGAGGGATATCAATGCATTCATAGGAACAACACATTGGAAGTAAAGACTCCAGTTTTGATTATTGTAATTGGCATTCCTCTAACCTATATTTCTAAAGTTTTCTACATTACAAGTAGGTGTTGTAGTTGTGAAATAAATCCTTCAATTGTTTTGATTCTAGAGATGTACTCATTATTCTCCTTTAGGAGATATTCTTGTGTTGGTTCCTTTTTTTTTCTTGTTCCAGATAGCTTAACAACAAAGGAAGATTTTTATCCTTCAGAGGGAGTCAAAACTATTTGAGAAAGAGGAAGAATAAAACCATCATTGAGGAAACCAATGCAATAATGTATGATCAAAATCTTTCTATGATTCTATGGGCAGAAGCATGCATGACACAGTATATGTTCAGAACAAGATTCTTCACCAGACTTTGAAAAAAATAACTCCCGAAGAAGCCTTCACCAGAGTGAAGCGTGAGATTGAACACTTTAGGATATTGGGGTTAACAGTGTATTTTCATGTACCCAAAGAGAAGAAGTCCAATCTAGAACCTTCAGGGAGAAAGGATACAGTTATGGAAATTCCAGATCGACATCCCTGGTCGGAGACATATTGAGACAAGCAAAGATGTTTTCCTTGAAGAAGAGATAACCTTTCAAATATCCAKAGAATATCATMGATTGATAGTGAGACAATACCTTATTCCCCTTCAGTAGTTTAGAGGGAGACATACATTATTCCAGCTRATCCAGTTGCTCTAGTTGATATCTCCAGAGATATTGCAGTAGAGAATAAAAGACCTGCCTAGGCTCACTCTGCAGGAGGCAAAGAAACATACAAGCCTCTCAAGGCACATCCTGAGAGAACAAAAATATTTTTCGAACTACTCTTTAGCCATGAGCCACATCATTGATTTTGAGCCTTCTTGTCATAGAGAAGCGACCGATGAAAAGGTATGGAAATATTCCGTAACAGAAGAATACCAGTATATCTTAAAAGAATGAAGTATGAGACATTATTCTGAGACCAGTAAGGAAGTCTATGGTGACATCAAAGTGGATCTATGAAATCAAGCATGCAACAAATGGGAGTGTCAAGAAATACAAACTGAGATATGTGTCCAGAGGATTCCTACAAACAGAGGGAGTTGTCTATGATGAGACACTTGATACAGAAGACGAGTTGTTGAATACAAACAAGATTTGACTTATAATTATTAGATAAAGGATCTAGGTATGATGCACTACTTCTTGGGACAAGAAGTATGACAGAAGACCGATGAGATTTTCCTGAGTCAAGGAAAATATATAGTGAAGATATTTGGTATGAAAGAAGTGCAAATACATGCCTACGCCAATGATGATGGATTTGAAGAAAATAAATGATGATGATTCAGACGATATTGATCCACAACTAATTGGATCATTGATGTATCTGGTTAACACCAGACCTGATTCATGCTATGCAGTGAATGTACTTAGTCAATTCATGAGCCATCCGAGACAGGCTCACTGGATAGCAGTAAAGCATGTATTGAGATATATATGAGGCATAGTTGGATATGACCTGAGATTTTCCTCTAGTGTGGACTTGAGTTTGCAGGGATATGCTGATACATATTGGGCAGAGAGTACAGTGGACCGCAAGAGAACATCTGGTTGTTGTTTTACCTTGGAGTTTTCCATGGTTTCTTGATGCAGTAGGAAGAAAAGATATATGGCCTTGAGTACCACAGAAGCAGAGTATATAGCATTGAGTGTGCGAATCATTGTGGCTTCATAAGCTTCTAACAGATTTACTTGATCATGAGATGGATTCTATGATCATAACCAGAGTTGTGTGAATCTCTTTGAGAACCCTATGTTTCATGATAGATCGAAACACGTTGAGATAAAATATCATTTTTAGAGACATGATACAGAGGAAAGAATTACACGTACAGTACCTTCCTACACATGAGCAGATTGCAGACATCTTCACCAAACTGACTTGGTAAATAATACCTCTCTAGTTGAGAGGGAGTGTTGATGACTACGACTAAGAAAAAAGTTTGAGTACTTCCGTACAACACTTGGCCTAATGGAGAATGCCTCCCGAGCTGAGAGGGGGTGTTTATGATTATAGCTGCATGAGATATCCTCCAGGACACAGACATAATGCAGTGAGAAAGAAGATATGTTGATTTGGACGTGCATGTTGATGAGCACAAGTGAACATGATCCTAGTGGTTGAGCATTAATGAATGTGGTTCTCCTGTGAGATGCAGTGAGATAGAGATATGGATGTCCCTATGGATGTTCCCCTAGTGGTTGAGCACTAGTGGGTGTATAATATCTCATTTTATATTGTTCAAGAGTCAGACTTACATGTAACCTTAATTGTAATGTAAAGGGTACAGGTCCGCCCCACCTTAATGTAAAAGATAATTAATATGGTAATTATTAATTATATTGTGAGTTATTGAGGTCGGGCCTGTTGTGCCAATAGACACTTATGTTGATAGGTTTAGTCTAATATAAGTAAAGGTAAAATCCCCATTGAGGAATCATAATCACAAGTGTGAGTTTGGAAATTTCAGCAAACACTTGCTCTTGGGAAAAGTGTGCACCTCTCTTTAGCACTAGGTACCTAGGGTTTGTGAGCACCCTTTTGTGTGCTAGGTGTTTATGGTGGTGGAGGTCTTTCTCTTGAAGAATATAGCAAAGGATTGGTTGGATTTTCTTCCCTTTTTGATAAGGGTTTCCCAAGATACTTCTTGTGTACTTGTGCATGGTGTTTCTTCTTGTGATCTTGGTTGTTGCAACAAATTGTCTATGGTTTAAATAAAATGGTAAAATGGAATGAATTTCATGCTTAAGCCTGGCTTATTGAAAAATCAACAATATTTATATAACTTGGAAAGTATCTGAAAAAACCATTACACATGTAGTCACATTAATATAATATAAAATAATTGAATAAAATGGGTGAATTTTTTTTCCTGTCCATCTTTCAAACCATATGCCAAATTAATTTTCCTTTGCATAAAATTGGCATCTCCTTTACGACGAGTTTATCTAACCAATTTAGACAGTTGTTGCCATTATAAGCTACCACCATGATATTGTTTACATCTTTCAATCCATACATTCATCCAGTCAATATTGTTTGCAATGTATAAATGCAGTGCATCCCAATCTTCATCAACTGAATCAAAAAATCATAATTCACCAATATTATATATTAGTTATAACCACGGTAAATATTAATAATTGATGAAATAACAGATATTAATATATTAATGAGTATGATCATATACACAAATGTATTAATATAAATCTCCACAATTATTAATATATTACCTCTCATTTTTTTCATTCTACCTTTCCCCAACAGGTGCTCCTGATCTTCAAATTTGTTTATGGAGTTCACATCCCAAATGGGATCCATTGCATGCATATTTGGCGCTACTAATTTAGGAACATACTGACTAATATACACCATGGATTGATATACCGTATACCCCTCCACCATAGAACCCTCAGGACGCGCTCTTTGTCTAACCAAAGCCTTCAATGATTTCAAGTGTCTCTCCACCATCTACATTGACCTTGTGTGTACATGTCCACACATTTCAATCTCCTCAACTTGGTGTATGAGGTAGTGTTCTTGTGCATTGAAAAATGTTGGAGGTATATACTTTTGCATTTCACACATTAGCTGAGGAATTTCTCTCTTCCAATACTTTATATCATCTTCATCGATTTCTTTCAATGACAACCATCTACATGATATCATGACACAAGAAAATAACATGTTTTAACATAACATAACATATATTACATTACAAGTAAAACACATGTCATCAAGTACAACAACAAATTGAAAGAACATTTTTCATATAAATCACAACTACTTACCTCATGTATTTTCCAATATCATATATAACTTGTTTGACGTTGTTGTCAAAGTCGTTTGGGAAAGTTAGTCGTAGAACATACAGTTAAAAAAAAAATGAATCATTATTTGTTTCGACCAAAGTAGACAAAATTAAATAAAAAACCTAAAAGATGTATAAGGCCAATATATAAATATGTATACCAAAATTATTACCTTAATGAAGGTATGCCAATCATGTGTTTTTACCCCACCAATTACACCTTTCTTTGTTAAGATATTATTTATGTTTGAAGCAAAACCTGTGGGAAATTTAATTCTTTGAATGAACTCTTTTACATATTGCTTTGTTGCTTTGTTAATAACCATGGAAGGTTATTTCGGTCTCCATAGCTATTTGATCGGATCACACTTTGCATTGCATGATTAGATTCTTGAATGTCAGTACAAATTTTGACAATTTTTTCTTTATCCCTCCTACCATCTATGATTCACCATAATGTTTATGTCACATTCTTCCCAACATGCATTGTATCAAACAAATGAGATATTTTTATCTCCTCATAGTAGGGCAACCTCATGAATTGAGTGGGATAACATTTCATTCCTTGTGGAAGCCCATTATCAATACCTTCACGATGACGACCTTCATGTAGCATAAAATAAATCACAACAATAATTATCAAATACAGTAAAATAAATTCAATGATTAAAATAAAAATTCAAAACATTACATATACGATACATAAAGAAATTGTGTACCTTAACGATTTCTATTATATTCCAACCTCCATAGGTGAGGTGTCATTCTTCGTGGTTTTAAACCAGTCTCTTATTTCCCATTGAACAGATGTTTTTCAGTAGTACGATACCTATGGTTCTTAGGGAGGAGGTCCCTATACTCATCAAACACCACCTTTGCTAAACTTTTTGAATGACGATACTTCATCTTAGGACCACAAACTGGACATGCAAATTTACCCTTTGTTTGAAGACCTGCAACAAATGCAATTAATGTCAATTATACAATGAGATTAT
>SNQJ01S0016014.1:347146-373243 GCA_010110895.2 Picea sitchensis
ACATTAGGCTCCATGGGGGATGGCATGCCCCCCGCGGGCTGCCAAGAACTCTATTGTAACTTCAGTGCCTTGTTGTTGGGCTATGGAGTCGTTATTAAAAACGAAAGATAAATAGAAAAACAATATTTACAAAAATGGCAGAGTGACTCTAGGCTCAAACAAAACATTTCTTAAAGAAATGCTCGTTCACAGGGCCATTAAGAACTCCTTTACCCTCCAAATACTGCAACATGTAGGTATTGTTCAAAAATACTTTATAGATTTTGAAGGGCCCAATCTAGAGGGATTCAAACTTGTTGTGCTTGCCCTTATCCTCCTTGGGAGCATCCCATTTTAATACCAGATCTCCCAGCTGGAACTCCTCTTTCTTGACCTTCCTGTCAAAGGCCTGCTTGATATTCTATTGATGGTTCTGAACTCTGTTCATCACCTGCTCCCTAGTCTGTTGGGCTTCCACCATTTGATGAATTCTTCTGACCATATGGTTTGTCTCTCCTTCATAATCTTGAAAGAATTTAGCTACAGGTAGAGCCAACTGAGTGGGAAATACAACTTCTGTCCCATAAACAAGTTGAAAAGGGGAGGTGCCCAGGGATCTCTTGGTTGTCACTCGATAGACCCATAGAGTGAATTTGAGTTTTGAATCCTAGGCCTTCTTATTATCTTCCAATAATATTTTAATGAGCTTGATCAGACTTTTACTAGAAGACTCTTCCAGTCCATTGCCTTGTGGATAATAGGGAGTGGAATGAACCAGTGAAATCTCAAACTGCTCACAGAACCTCACTAGAGGCTCAAACCTGAAAGACGCAGCATTATCAGTGATAATCCTGCTAGGATAGCCAAATCTTGCTATGATATCTTCCAGGAAGCTGATGATAACTTTTTGTGAAGCACTCCTGGTAGGGATAGCTTCTATCCACTTGGTAAAATAGTCAGTTGCAGTCAGGATCCATCTGTTTTGGCTGCTTGAGGGAGGATGAATTTCTCCAATGAAGTCCAACCCCCATTGTTGAAAGGGGGTTGCAGCTACTATAGGTTTTAGTGGCAGAGATTTGAGTTGTTGTTTTCCTGAGAACCTTTGGCATTTGATGTTGGCTCTGACCTCTTTGCAGACATCAGTGAATAAAGTGGGCCAGTAGTACTCAGCCCTGAGAATTTTGTGGGTTGTGGTCTTCCAGAAATGGTGTCCTCCACATAGGCTGCTATGGAAATCAAACGTCACTTTCTGGGCCTCCTGTGGGTTCAGACACCTCAGAAACACCCCTAGAGGGTCTCTCCAGTACAAGACTTGGTCAATAAGGCAATATTTGACTGCTTTGAGCTTTAAAGATCTTTCCTTACTCTTCCCAATTTCATCAGGGGGATTTAATTCTAGCAGAAAATATATAATATATCTATACCAAGTGCACTCTGCTAGTGGGGGACTGTTTTGAGGATTGTCATCAGGCAATTTAGTCTGTTGATTTTCTGAACAATCATTGATGAACTTAACTCCCAAGGCTTTACAATTGGATTCAGCCAACAGCTTGGCCAAAACCCCGCCCTTTAACCAACTGGGTGGGCTTAATCTCTAGGTCAAACTCGACTATCTTGGCAATCCATTTACTTCTTTTCTCGTTTATGTCAGGCTGAATGAGAATGTCCTTCACAGAAGTTGAAGGAACATATGCAATGATTTTTGAATGTAATACATAGACTCTAAATGCTTTAAGGGCCTTAACCAAGGCATAAGCCTATTTCTCCATGATTTCATACCTGACTTCTGCATCTCTTAATGCCTTACTGAAGAAAGAAATGGGTTGCTCTCGTCCTTCCTCATTTTTCTGCAATAAAATTGTTGCTACTGTGTCAAAAGAAGCGAAAGAAAAAATCAGGAAATCTTTGGAATAATCAGGACTGATCAACACATGTGCCTCAGTCAATGCCCTTTTTATTTGGTCAATGGATTCCCTAGGTTTGGAAGCCCATTTTACTTCATTTCCCTTTCTGAGCATGAATGTGATATGCTTTACCAACTCAGCGAAATTGGAGACAAACCTTCTCAGAAAGTTGATCTTTCCCAGGAAAGCCTGGACCTCTTTTTTGGACCTGGGAAGTGACAAGGTTTGAATTGCCTCCACTCTGCTAGGACCAATTCTTACTCCCTCTGCTGATACTATATGGCCTAACAGCTTCCCCTCTTTCATGGAAAACAAAGATTTCTTACGATTTAAAGAAACGCCAAACCTTCTGCATTTCAAGAACACTTTCCTCAGATGGCAGGAGTGCTCTTTATCATATTTGGAGAAGACTATGATGTCATCCAGATAGATGACTACAAATTGGTCCCTTTCCCCAATGAAGGCAATGTCCATGGCTCGCTGAAAGGTTGCCCCTGCATTCATCAATCCAAAGGGCATTTTGGCATACATGAATGTACCCCAAGGAGTTGTGAATGTTTTTTTCTCCATGTCTTCAGGCAGAACAAAGATCTGATTGTAGCCAGAAAAGCCATCAATCATTGAAATTATGGATGCCCATGTTACCCTCTACAATAGGTGTTCCATCTTGGGCAGGGGGTAATTGTCCTTCTTTGAACTCCTATTCAGGTTTATGAAATCAACACATAGTCTTATTTCTCCACTTTTCTTTCTCACTGGGACCAGATTGGCTACCCATTCAGAATATCTCAAAGGGACAATAATTTGGGCATCCAACAATTTATTTACCTCCCTTTCCATGACAGGAAGCAACATAGAATTAATCTGTCTTAGCTACTATCTGAATGGCTTGGCCTCCTCCTTCAGTGGGATCTTATGCTCAATGACAGTTGTGTCATACGTTCTGAGGTCTTCATAGGCCCATGCGAATACATAGACAAATTCTTTTAATAGTTCAATATATTCACCCCTCTATTGATTTGACAGGCTGCTGGACAACTTGACAAACTTGGGATTCTCCTTTGTGCCAATGTTGCACTCAGCCACCTCTGCATCCTCTTTTGATTTGTTGCCCTTTACTGCCATGTTATTGTTGTCAAATAGCCTTTCCAAAGGGACCATCCCTTTAGGGATGTGATTGCTAGGCAATTGAACAATGGGATAATCAGCAATCGTGTTCAGAAGATAATCAGCATGAAGATCTGCTTCAGAACCAGGGTCTTGATCAATATGCAGTGCTGGAAATTCATTAACAGTCTCCAGGAATCTTTTGATTTCAAGGTTATCCTCAAAAACCTTCCAATGCTTGATATTGCCAGGTATGGAGGGCATGTATTTCACTTCTATGTCATACCTGAGCCTGGGTGGCAAGGGAATTTTGAAATTGCTTGCTGAAATAGCCAGAGAATCAGCAACAGTGTTTTCTTCCCTTGGAATGAATGATATATTGAAGGCTAGGAAATAACTGTCAATGAGGTCCCATACTTCATTTATGGAACTCCTCAGTCGAGGATGCTTGGCCTAATAGATCTTTCTGACCTGCTGGATGATCAACTCAGCATCACCAAACACTGATATTTCCTTTATTCCAATATCCCTTGTTGCTCTCAAGCCCAAAACTAGAGCCTCGTACTCTGCCACATTATTTGTAGCTTCAAACTCTAACTTGTATGACAGAGTTGTAGTTTCTTGAGTAGGGGAAATAAAAACTATCCCAGCACCTGCGCCATCTTTAGAAGAAGCTCCATCAAAGAACATTTTCCACACAGAAGTAGTTGAAGGAGAATTTTCATGGGGGCTAATTGGTTGCTTTCTGAATTGAAGAGGAGGCTCAGGGGAGTTGGTGAGTTGCAACGAGCTGGATCCCAAATCAGTGTCAAGGGCAAAGATGGGATGATTGGTGGGATTTGCTTTATCACTTACAATGTAAGCCAACTGAGCCTCTCTGTACAATCTTCTGTGCTCCCCTCCAAAGACTAGAATGGTAGCATAGGTTAGGTCCATCTACAAGGTTCCCCCAAATATTTTTATCCAAGATCTTGACAACAGCATGCCGAACTTGGGAGGAACGTCATCTACCACAATGTCCATGACCACACTCTTCATGGGCAGTTGAAACAAGGTTACCACCAGATATTTGATAACTCCAAGACATTGCACTCTCCTAGAATCAAAAGAGTACAAATCATGATAGGCCTTTGTGACTTCCAGCCCGAGCTCTTCCATGACAGTTTTGGGCATGAGGTTATGAGATGACCCAGAATCCATTAGACAATTATGCAGCACCTTGTCATGAATGTTCAAGGATGTGTAGAAGGGAGGGGATGAATCATCTCTGTCTTCTACCATGGGACCTAGGATGATTTCTATCTTTTCATCTTGAAGATTTACTGAATCTATGGAATGGCAAGGTGGCTCGGGCTGTAATAGCTTAGAGAGGAATTTTTTTAAATCTTTGTGCTTGACAAGCTCTGAAAGGGGGACATGGATTCTGATCTTTTGAATTTCATGCTCAAAACTGAAGGAGGAAAGGGGCTTCATAATTTCTCTCACTTCGGGGGTAGGTTCTTTGGCTATTGGAGAGAGATTCTGAGCTTTCTTTTCTTTGGCAGTGTTTGCTACAGGCTTTTTTGCTAGAAGAGGTTGATGAGAGATATCAGACTTCCCTTCTTTCTTCTTTAACCTGAGGTTATACCTATTGGGACTATTGTCTTTGGCCTTCTCCCCCTTACTCAGCTCATTGATTTGACTATTTATGAAGGATTCTTCATATGCAGATTGAGTCAAATGGGGGAAAGGGGAGGTATCTCCAAAACAATGGATTTCGGGACCAAGCTCATTTATCTCTTCTCCTTCCTCATCAACAACAAGGTTATTTTGGAGAGGGGTTTGGATGCTCTGATCATCTCTATCTCTGTTCCTTTGTTCCCTTGGCATCATCTGAGGAACATTTTTATTCAACCTCCTGAAGTTGCCTCTGTTATCAATGTTTTGGGGATTTTTGTATGTTTGCTTCCCCTCAAATTTCATCTTCTCCATTTCTGCAGTTAAGGACTTCACCATCTTGGTCAATTCATCCACTTGAGGGTGAGTTATAGAAGAACCAGAGGTTGAGGCCTCAGACTTTCCTTTTCCTCTGTCTCTGTCAGACTTGCTCCTAAGCCTGTTAACTGCCAACACATTGGATTCTACTTCCAGGGCTGCATCTTGCATGTTAGCCAAGGAAGTAGCTCTTCTTTCTCTGAGCAGGAGGCAGAAATGAGGGTCAAAAGAACTAGCGTAAGTAATCTTAGCAGAGGCTTCTGAGGGCTTTATCTCAACAGGGATCTTAGTGTACATCTTATTGAATCTTTTGGAGAAGTCAGAGACAGACTCTTCTTCCTTTTTTTTCAAGGACCCAAACTCTGTCATGTACTACATGAAATATTTTTTATCTCCCCATTGTCTCAAGAAAACATTATCTAGAGCTTCAATCCCAACAATAGATCCAGGGGTCAGTCCCCTGAACCATTTCCTAACCTCACCATCAAGGCTCTGGACAAAAACTCTCATCCAGACATCTTCATTTTCGATGTTCACGTTGGCTGCATAATTGTAGAAGGCAGCAAGGTGCTCTTCAGTAGTTATGTCTTCTTCTTCAATGAATTTAGGCATGTATTTGGGGTAATCTCCAGCAGGGAAATCATTCAAGGGCTGAGGTAGAACTAGAGGGGCATACCTCGCAGCCACAATGGCATACATTCTATTTACAGGGGGATTAGCACCTACCATAGGGATATTAGGTGGAGGAGAACTAGGAGGAGAAGGTGTTCGGACAGGGGAAACTAGAACAGATCTTACAAGAGGGAAAGGAAACAACAGAGGATTCAGAGAAAAGGCTACAGGTCTTGAGTCAGCAGAGGCTTCTCTTTCTACAGTAGCAGCAACAATAATAGGAGGAGGGGTGAAAAAGCTAGGAGTGGGAAAATCTTTTGTGGTCCTAGGTCTAGACCAAGGAACAACTTCAGGGGAGAAAGGAGTGACAAGGATTTCTCTCTCCGATACCATACCAGGAGGGGAAAACTCAACAGGAACACTCCCGAAATTTAAATTTCTAGAAATTCCAGCATGAGGTCTGATAGAAAACTAAGAAGTAGATATTGGAGTTTCTAACAGAGGACAGTGAGAACTATCATAAATACATGGTTCGGCAGTAGAAGCTCCTTCTTTGAGGGCCTTTCCTTTTCTAATCAACTTCTCAGGATCTACTTCAGGTATCGTCAAGGGAAACTGAGGGGTGGACCTCGTATGCCTGCCTCTGGAAGCCACAATGGAAGCAATAGGTTTACCACCATAGAGTTGTCACAATGGAGTCACCAGGTGCACAACAACAATCTTGTAGGGCTCCGATACCCGATGCACCTTTGGGATCAGAGGCTCAATGTCATTCAATCCCGGGGAAAATCTTCAACTTCGTCCTCGGCAACGACACCAGAAATGTTAGCGTCAGAAGTCACTCCTGGATTGCAGCAGGAGAAAAGCCCGACGCCCATCA
Organism: Picea sitchensis; assembly: GCA_010110895.2. Taxonomy (NCBI): domain Eukaryota; kingdom Viridiplantae; phylum Streptophyta; class Pinopsida; order Pinales; family Pinaceae; genus Picea; species Picea sitchensis. The sequence goes on from SNQJ01S0016014.1 coordinate 353,603, forward strand.
GTTTTATGTCACGTATTTGTTTAAAGGGGTGATCGGATTGGAGTAAACTCAGAACAACATTGTTTAACTCAGAAAACTAGGCCAAAAATGCACAGGGAAGTGAGGGCCACAACTAACTTCAGTCAGGAATTTGAGTTTAAAGCGAGAGTAGAGGGAAGACTTGGAAGAAAGGTGGAGGAGACTGCTCTGGGCGTCAGGCCTTGCAGCAACTCGAGGAAGAAAAACGGGACACTGAAATGTGCCTAAACGACACAGTCATAACTGCACACCGATCAAGCCTACATCATACTATGCAGCCACAACCATTCGACTGGATTCTCCAATTCTGAATTATTCAGTACAAGAGGAAAAAGATAACGCGGGAGACTGCCTAAGACTAGTGCAAAGATTGCAGTGATCAACCATACATCATCCTACAATATCGCGACCCTCGACTGGATCTTCCGATTCCGAGTGTTTTAAACAGCTTGACAGACAAAATGAAAGAAAGACAAACTGACTTCCATTAACTTGACAGTCTCAAATCAAAATACATAACCAGATCTTCCTAAAAAAAAATTACAGTCGGGAGCATAGTTCAACCATCGATCCTTTCCAAAATACAAAAACTGAGTCTATATACTCAGAGAAAAACCCCAGTAGCAAGCTCGAGTCATGCATTGAAGGCATTACGTTTGCATGTTTACTGGAAGACTGGGCATGCAGTCTCCGAACAGTCGTGCACCTTAGTTAGAGGCCATCGTGTTCCAGAATGGGTCTGCAAATGAGTTGACAAGCTGACAGTTCCTTTCTGGACTTTCCATTTATGGTGGAAACAATGTCCACCCACCCTCAACTACTCCAATAACTGGTTCCTTGGGATCGGTAAAGGCTCGATCAACCTTGTACCTTTGAGACGTGGAGGCCTTCTCATTTCGACGTCCGGAGCTGAGTTGGACTTTGGCAAGGACGGCTAGGCAGACGAGGATGAGGCGACGGGTGCGAGCAAAATCGGACAAAGGTGACCAGGTGAAGGGGACACCGAGGCTTAGACATTGGGCCATGAGGTGAGGTGTCATGGAAAAGTAACGAGGAGGCTGCAAGTGTGATGAGTCGGCGAGTGGGGACACAATAGGTGGAGGTGACAAAGGAGACAGGTGGCGGGAAGCGAGAGGGTGTGGCGTGAGAAGGTGGCGAGAAGATACAGGTGGCGACAGTCAAGAGGAGCAAAGGGAAAGGGGACATGGCACCCGAGAGAATGGAGAATAAGTGTGAGACAACAAGAGGCCGAAGGGAGCGGGAGATGTGACAAGGAAAGGAGAGAGGGGGAGTGGAGGACACCTGGAAGGATAGGACTGGTGAGCGGGCTTTGGGGGCAGATGTCAGGATAGTGGGTGGCCCGCAGGGGAACCGATTAATTCCGGACTGCGCCCCCCCTACGTTAAAGGTAGAAGAGCAAGGGGAGTTCGGAATTGGACCTCATCCATAGATCTGGACGCTTTAATCCCAACCGTTTATACTTGCACGGCACCATATCGGACCCCCCCGTTAAAAGAAGAACGGTGGGGGAGTCCAGAATCAGACCTCGTCCGTAGATCTGGACGCATGGATCATGACCACCCAAATCCACACATCCTTTAAATCATATGCGCTGGATCACAAAGACTTAGGAAAAGTGGGTTTTTGACCTACTTCCTCCCATTAATCGCCAAAAGGGGGCACACCTTACGGAAAACATCACCCCTACATGTTTATATGATAACAATTAGTTTTATTTCTAAAAGTTTCTTTTACTTCCCTTTACAACACGCATTAATTTTCCCCACATAAGGATTCATGGATGAAAGAAAATGGTAATAAATTATTCACAAAAAGTTGGTTTTTTATAAAAGCCATAACCTATTGAGTTTGTACACGAGGATGGGAATATATATATATATATATATATATATTGAATTTAGATTAGATTCCTCTTCGTTTGTTTTGGAAAGATTAATCATGATTGTCATGTTTTTATTACAGGTGTTAAGAGATCACTAAGGATAAGCCTAAAGGGTTCGATGAAAAGACGAGATAGTCAAAGACCAGCTGGGAAATAATTTTAAAAAGGGGATAAATCAGCACGTAAAAAATGTGTTAAGAAGGTTCAGGATTGATAAGTATTCCACCTAAAGTGCAATGCAAATGGCACTTGGCGCTACTGAGAAAATAACAATGCAACAAAAAGATGTCAGCGTTGAGGAATAAGGGAACCAAATCATGGTATTACAAAGAAAGGTGGAATCAAAATCACAGTTTGGTTGTGCTTAGATAAACTCAAGTAAATATCGTCGAAGTTGGCTTAACAACGAAGGGTTTGAACCTGAAATCTCAAGAAATTAGGGTTTTGTTGTCATGATGAGTATGTGTGCAGTCTAAAAGGAGAAAATTCGCACTTAAAACAAAATCCACGATTGAGCATATTGGCTGTTGTTAGGAGGAGACCACAGTAAACCACTAAAGAAGATCGATTCATAGTATCACCATATCCACAAGATCGCGGGAATAATTATCATGGGGTTTGGTTTGAGTTTTTGCTTTACCTTATCTGTTCAAATCGCCACGACTCTCTCTCTCCAGGAACTGTGGCCTCGACAAAGGAATTGAATGAAGAAAGATTCTGGATCGTTGGAGGAAAGTATGCCATGCTTAAAACTATAGCGGGTACAAAGTGCAATACTAAGGTTTCATAAACACAGTATATGGTTTTGCTGACACAGTGATGGGTTCCAATTTATATTAATCTGCATGCAGAAGAAGACATACCAACTCGTAAAAGTAAAGAGAACGATTTTCACCAAAGAGATGATATCCGAACTAATCTTCACAGTGTGAGAATATGGTATATTTACATGAATTGGTAGAAAAAATTGGTGGAGCTACCCTGAATCAATGCAAAGAGAAATACGCAGCTGCACAATCATGTTTTAAAGGACAAGGTCTCGTTTTCTGAATAGGGGATCCCACCACAAGATCTTTGAAATTAAGGAAGGTACAATCAGATCATACGAAAGAGATGTCATAAATCATGGCATGAAATCATGCCAAAAAAAAATCAGAAATAACTAAAATCAAGTGAATAGATTTGTTGGTGAAGGAAGTACCAATTGATTGATGTATAAGAAGGGACATGTGTTTGAAACAAAGGAGGGGGGGCTGGACCAAGTGAAAGGAAACTCACACTTTTGTCAGATTTTCCATTTGAAATTACAGTTGTGGAGAGGAATTTTAGAACAACAAATGGCAGATTTCTCTTACCTGATGTGTAGTTTAGATTCTTTCTGAACAATGAACAAGAGAACTCATATTTGAAAGTGGATTGGTATTTATATTCAAGACTTTTTTAATATTTTTAATCTCTTGTATTTTTCAAAACTCAGATTGGAATTTGTTATTTCTATCAAGTTTTAATCTAATTTCTGAAAAATCTAGTTTGTTAGCATTTTATGTTGAATGAAGCAAAGTTGTTGGCATTTGCATTTATGTTAAATGTTGATTAGTCTTTTTTCATTCAATCATCATAAAATTACTTTTTTGATTATTACATTATGCCAACTAACTAAATATTAAGCAAAAAACTTTGTTTTCATTAATGATTATTTTTATGACTTGTGGAAATTGTTGAATGTATTTTAATAATTGATGAGTCTTTAAGAACTCTTTTTGTATGGCTTGGCATTCATCTTTCTTTCTTATGCTGGTTGTGAATGAATTGAATATCACTTTAGAAAATAAGTTATTAGATTATTGTCTCGTGTTCTTTTGTTTTTCAAATATATTAATTGTTTCCTTGGCCACCAACATAGTGTAGATATAATTATTGCTATCTAGTTTTAGTAGCAATTGTTATTGTACTCAAATTATTCTTGAGGTGATTAATTCCTTCTAAGTCTTGAAAATCTATCTTTCTTTTCTACACTCTTCTAGCTTTGCTCTCAATTGAGATAGGATAGGTAGATTAAGTCTTATTTAGTCTACCCCTAGATTAAGACTATATCAAAGTTTAAACGAACAAGCCTCTTTACCAAGAGAAAAAACATCATAAGTGGAAAACCAAGCCAACAAAGCCAACAAATCGGTTGGAAACTACCATCCCAAATGAGAACAAGTCTAATTGGGGCTTTTGATCTGGTAGTTGGCCCCTGTTGCAGGAAGGAATTTTCCCACCAGTCAACAATTGGCGCTAGGAGGGCATATGACAAGCTGACCCTATGGAGATATTCGTTTGAATGTCTTTAACTACTCATGGCTCCTACACATTTCTATTTTGGAAAATGTTTTCAATCCGCCTTGGCCTACCGAAAGCATTCCCAAGAGGAAAGTTGATTCCTTGTCCAAATGGAGATTTGATGGTGAGGGTGCAATATCTACATTTTATCATCTTTCTCGTTTTAATCTTAAATATATTTCTTTAGAATCATTAATGATAATGAGATCTGCAGGTTATTCACTCTCACATTACAAGGGAGAATCAAGTGTTGGTTTGAAATGTTACCCGCCAAATCTATTCACACGTGGAAACAGTTCATGGAGTTGTTTCTCAGTGCTAATGGAGATTTGAATTACAATGACGTGTGTTTGGAATTAGCAAATCTACGCAAGTTTGAAGGTGAGTTTGTTGATGATTTGTTTTCCATATTTATGTTAACTTGCTTTAGATTCGGTGAGGATGATCAACCTTCTCGAGAAGACACATTAGATTGGTTTCTCTATCTTAATTCACTTTCGGACACAGAGGTAAAGAAAGAAATGATGAACTTGAAATTGATCTTTCTCATGATATGCATTCAAGGTCTAATTCTATTAATCTCACCAATAACAATGAAATTGTTATGCAACAACAAATGTTAGGATTTTGTAATGAACAATTTCATAAACAAAAGAATGTGTCTAAGGATTTAACTTTTATATTAAACAATGATACGGAAACTCTTGTTGAAAGACATAAGGTGGAAGAAAACTCGATGATGATAGGACTTGAAATTGAAAGTGTAAATTATGGTTGTATTAATAATAATGTTGCATTTTCTTCTTCTCATGTTGAACCAAGTCCCCCTTATCCTTACACGGAACTTATCACTAAATAAAAGTTTACACGATAATGTTTCTCTTGAAACAATTAATGAAGCTTATCTTATCAAAAGGGAAGCATTTAACTTTTTATACTCTGAAAGTTTTTACTCTTTGTATCCAAATATGTTTGTTGACTTTGATATTAATGATTTTTAAGTTAAGACTTTGCTATGGTCAGATTCTAGTTTGATGCAAAGTGATGGAAAAGTGTCTTACAAGAATGAGGGAAATGTTGTCAATCAATCTAATTCATTTCAAGATATGAAGAAGACAATGATTTTTTTATGAACATTGCATATGAAACACATGCATGTTTTTTTAGTTCATATGATGTCATAGGAAATGTTGATTTGGTTTGTAAGCTAGAAAGGGATAAAATCATTTCTCATGTAGTATTAGATATTGATGACACCGAAGGACTTCATCGCAATATGATGATCATGTCAAGGTCTCATATCATTAATTCCAAGTTTGAACGTGGAAGGAAAAATGAGGTAATTTACTGCAAGGTAATGTCAAACTCTCATTTTGTTTCTTTTCAATTTAATAACGATGAAATTTCTTTAATTAAAACATTATCCACAAAACCCCTTTTCTGAATCTTCAAATCATGATCATGATAAGCTTCTTTTTTATCATGATTCTAATAAGATATCTATTATCTCCATAAAATCTTCACAAATATTAAACAACTTCAAATATTAAATCATGATTGAAGCATGGTTGGAAGAATCCTTTTGGAAGAAGTTTCCATTTCATATTCTGCTCTTTGTCAATAGGAAAATAGATTTAATTATTTCCATCTTTGGATACGAAATATTACAATCCCAAGTACTAATACTTGACTTGTTTCTATTTGCAGGATTGGAGTTACTTGATGGTTACATTGGCTATATGATTTCACCTAGTTTATGTTTTGTTAGAATGATGTAGCATAGGAGTAGTTTACTTTAACTTGTTCTTTGTTTTTTGTCTCTATTTTTCATTTCATTATACTTTGATAATAAAATCTTCAATAAATCTCAAACAAATTTTGCGGTCTATGTAGGTTACCTATTTTCACTTTCATAAGACGAATTACAACTAGTTAAAATATTTTCCTGCCAAATCTATTCATAGTTGCAAATAATACAAGAATCAGTTTTAATGTTTTTCACAAATATTCCTATGGTGAGTTATGTGATGAAATGCAAAATATTCAAAACGAAGAAGACAGATCAACTAAGGATTTACTATCCAAATTCATGTGTACCTTTTAAGGGTTTTTCTTTAGTTGATAAATTTTATGTTTCTTACATCTAGAATTTCTCTTTCCATTAAGCAAGATCATTGAGTCAAAGATAAAATGATATCGTGTTGATGTAATTCATAGAAGATTTTTAGTCTCATAGAAAAAATTTATCTTCCTTCACCTACTTTTTCTACTAATAAATAGGCGATATTTTGTGCAAAAAGTCTAAATTCCAATCTTTTGGAAATCTTTTGTGGGAGGACGAAATTTGGAATTGTTTCATGATAAGACACTCCAAGATTAAACAATGTTCATATCCAAGTTTTGTTATTTTTCTTTATCAAATGATGAACAAGAATCTCCACTTGAGGACAAAAGAAAGATATCACTTTCTCATTTCTCGAAATGAGAAAGAAGTTTCCCTTTGTGATCAACATTGTATTTTGCAACAATCTCATTTTGTTTAATGAAGAAGAATTCTCAAACTTGCACTTTTTACTGATTATTTCTTTGAGAGGCCTCCTAAGCCTTTTTACTCTAAATTTGTTTATGATATACCTTCCATGTTGTTGATTGTTTGTGAACATGAAACTGATATAGATAATCATTTGAGTTCTAATGTCATAAAAGAACATGAGGCAAATACTATTCAATGAGCAAAAGAAGACTTTGTAAATACCCATGATATTAGACATTCTACATCTTGCTTAGGAAAAGAAAGAATTGATTTTAATAAAGTTGATGGTGCTAGTATACTTCCTAAAACAATTTTTCTAAATGATTTGTTAATAATTGATAATGATTTGGGAGAGGATAATCCTTTTGAAAAGACTCATTGCAGAGAAGCTTTTCATTCATTATTTTCTAATAGTCACTATCATGATTATCCTGATATGTTTTATGTTTCTCATGTGCAGATTTATCTTCAAGATCAGATTTTAATGAAGAGTTGACTATCAGTGATCCACAATTTGGGAATAAGAAAGATGGCATCAAGACTTTGAAATCATTTAAATATCATCCATTTTAACCTTTTAACTGAAGAATGTTACTTCTATGGATGCTTGCAAAATTATGTTTTTTTCAAAATTCTTGCATTCCCTTAAGCAAAAGATGAAAGGCCTTTATATTGTTTGAACAATTGTGTCACCACATTAATTTTGTTGATACTTTACCTGTATGGGTTGATCATTTTTATGACACAATTCAAGTACCATGATCCTTCTCAAACTCCTGGTCAATTCAAACATCAAGTACAAGGTAATGAGGTATTTTCGTTTTCGATCAATGTTTATGGTTAACCTTAATTATCTTATTCAATATTCTCAAATAAATGACATCTATGATGATGAGATGTGCATTCAAGATAAATTTCTAAAAACCTTATTTCCTAACTCACATCATCATGTATGTTTTCTTCATAAACTTTCTTCAACATTTCTATGTTACTAAATTTGAACATCATCATAGAATTAAAATTTGGTTAGAGAATTCTTATGCGAAAAAACCCTTTAAAATTAAAGGGATTATCCCACATCTTGAGATGTTTTAATTATTTTTATCTTTCATAAAGGGATACTTTGTTGCATGTTCTTATTGCGAGCGATAATCACGATAATCATGTGATTGCAGATACAATAACGTGAATGAAAATCAATGAAAATCTGTGTGATAATGATAATAATAATAATGTATTACATAACTAGGCTCGTATCAATGAACTAGCATCCCCAGTAATATAATTCCAAGCACTTGCAGGGAAGTAAACCAGTTTACAAATGAGCTTTTTAACTCGCTGCAACTACAAGTTTTCCAAAATTGTTAAACAGCTGTGACACTGCATCTTTGAAGAATATAATTGCCGCTGACCAGAGGCCCACGTTTATATTTAATAAGGAACGTGTGCAAAAATATTTCATTATTCGTCTACTTCTGCCAAAATTGCTTGAAAAAAATGCTTACACTGAAATGAGATTATATACCCAAGCCGATGGATGGCGATGCTGAACTAAGGCCCACGATTATATTTAATAAGGAACGTGGGTATAAGTATTTCATTATTAATCTACTTCCGCCAAAATAGTTTGAAAAAAATGCTTAGACTGAAATGAAATTATATACCCTGACAATGGATGGCGGAAAATGACAATAAATAACCTAGACTAGTTGCAATCCTATTATATCTATTGCATCACTATCCATTCTGACTATTTATATTGGAAAAAGAAATATGAATAACATAATATATCTGAAAACCAAGCATCGGTAGCTGAAGGAAACCTCTTGTTATTATATCGCGGTTGTACCACCTAATGTTCAAATGCTACTAGATAGCAGTGACCAAAAATGGTGACAAAACAAAGATTACTTTTGTCACCAAAATCTAGTGATGGATATCATGTTGTGCTCATGCAACACGAGGAATTGTTTACACATCATATCCGCATTAGAAAAATCTACTGATGGATATCATGTTGTGCTCATGTAACACGATGAATTGTTTACACACACATATCCACATTAGATTCAGAAATTACCAAAAAGAATTGGTGGATTTTCCACAATAGCATAGAAAGATAGCATAGAAAGAGATTTTCATGAAAAGGAACTATCGAAAATTAAAATTGGCATGATAGCAGTGACCAAAAATGTTGACAAAACGAAGACTACTTCTGTCAACAAAATCTAGTAATGGATATCATGTTAGGCTCATGCAACACGACTTGTTTACACACCATATCCGCATTAGAAAAATCTAGTGATGGATATCATGTTGCGCTCATGTAACACGATGAATTGTTTACACATATATCCACATCAGATTCAGAAATTACCAAAAAAAATTGGGGGATTCTCCACAATAGCATAGAAAGAGATTTTCATGAATAGGAACTGTCGAAAATTAAAATTGGCATGATAATGTGACGAAAAATTGAGGCTGTCTATGATATTATCATAAAAAATTGTATTTAAAAAGATGAACCAAAACCACTCCTCAATCGCACTTTGGATCATCTTTAACTTCAATTATCTTTTAGTATGTTCCAATAAGTTATTATGTTATACATGTAAACCCTTTCATAGATGGGAAGATTGACACAGCAAAACATAAAGAATTTCATCACGCCATGATAGCAGAACTACAAAATAATAATGGCCAAGGAGGTGGTAGTAACTGAAATACAACCACAAAGTTCAATTTTCAATAGAAGTAAAGAATTGGAAAAGCAGGAATGAAAATAAACCAATCACCTCCAGATAGCATGCATAGAAGTAAAATAGGAAAATACTATGTAAATAAATAAAATTCAGGGATAAATATTTTCATAGTGCTCTTCATCTCAAGTACCCTCGCTGTTTTTGTTTGTCCCTTCAGGAGCATATTAGAGGTCTGCAAGTAGAGATTTAGAAAATACAATTGAGAGCCTTTCTGAAAATAAGCAATTGGCCTATGGAAAATCTGCAAATCAGTCCCTTCTCGTATGTCTTCACCATAAGCATAATAAGTATGTCTTCACCATAAGCATAATAAATAAGCTCTTCAGACAAGTTGTTAGGTGTGATAATACCTTCATGTGATATTAATGCTTCTGAAGTACTTATGAGAGTACAACAGAAGAAATTGCCACAAACTCTGATATCAAATGATTGGAGAACCGCTCATTTTCTTTTTGCTTGATATGCTTCAAAAGTACATTTTCAATTTTTCATAGATTTCCAACATTCAGACAATATGCTGAGAGCAATACTCATGTTTTGACAAGTTCTAGAAATGAACACTAGACATTAAGTTAGCTATCTCATGGGCCGCATTGATGAGTGGGGCTGCATGGAACCAATATCGCCAGCTTCATCATGTTGAAAAGTAGAATATCCTTGGAAAACAGAGGTACCCCTGATTGCACCATTTCCTATTCCATTTGCTCCATAGTAATTGCTATTGTGAGAACTGCTAGAAGCAACAGAAGTCCATCCGTGAGATTCTGGTTCTGATACAACCCAAGGATAAACAGAAAATCCATCTCTTCTCCATGGAATACCTTGATCACCCTGCCAATTTATATCTGGCATACTTGCAATTCCTGCATCCTGCCCCCCGGTTGAAGTCATTGTACCCCAGTTCAACTGTGCATGAGAGTTGCTTGTTTGCCCTGTTCTTCCAGCTACACTAGATCCTCTATTTCTCCACCTCCTGCTGTTGGTACCCGATCCAGTGTGAAGAGTACCCGAAGAAGGTAAGAGACCTGTCCCACTCTGAACCTGTCCTTGAGCATATGGTTCAGCCCAGATTGTAGAAGCAGTTGAAACATCTACAGATCTCTGCTGCACCCTGAAAGAATTAGAAAATTAATATTATAATAGGCTTTCAAATAGGATATAAATAGGTTCTCAAACTTTTACATCATATACTTGACATCCTTCTATGAAATCAAGGAATAATATACAATGTGTAGCGTATGTTACTATGTTCAATGTTATCAAGGATGAGCCTTTGTCACAAATGAAAAGGGAGACAAAAATAGATGATAATTTTGAAGAGTAAAAGCAAGGAGTTCATTTACGATTTAAGCAGTCCCAGATTCCAGTCATAGTGACTAAGTATGAGAGTTATCGGAGGTATGCAAACAAAAAAGATACGATTGCCAACAATTTTTGGTGCAGAAAAGTATGGCCGGCTATGCCACTCACAGACAAACACAAGTATTAATCTAAGAGACTTTTGATAGGATGTTGGGTCAAGTGAAGATAGCCATTCGTGAGAAAGATCCCTTCTTAGAGTTCTATACGAACCAGATTCAACCCATTATTCAACATAGGTGGACCGTGGGATCGAATGAACACACCTTTGCAAGTGGCAGCATATGCACTCAACCTAAAATGGTCGGTGGCAAGGCTTGGTAGAATTCTTCCCATTGAGGATCCAGAGATCAAGAAGGGATTTCGAGCTTCCATTACAAAGATATACAATGTAGAAGAGGGGAGAACACTTAGGAGACAATGGATGCAGTTTGCAAGTCTCAATGGTCCCTTCAACAAGCCTGATGCAGTAAATCATGGTTAGGGGAGAAAAGGTGTGTGTGCATACTTAAGTATGGATGACCTTTTACTATTTAAAATTGGAAAAAAAATCCTCCTTGAATACAGTTACCACAAAGATGTAACATTTATCAGTTAACAAATTGAAGAAAAACAGCTTCCCTCTCCCAGGAGGAAAAAAGAAAGAAGCATTATGAAATAAATTTTAAAACAATACCTATTTACAGGTCAAACTTAATACTGACCCCACATCTTCAGATAACCTTTTCTATGACCTGTGAAAAAATGAAATAAAAAATTTAAATTTATGATAATATATAGTTCAGTTAAAAGCCTTCAACATGATTGCAAGCTTTTCACTGCTCCTACACATTGATCCATTGGGTACACAAATATTTGCATGCCAAGGGCCCTACTATATCTAGTAAAATACAATGATCCACCAAGTTGGACAGGAGAGCCCATGCAAATTCATCATTGTGCAATGTAAATACTAAATAGTAAACAGTAAAATAGTACTAATTTCAAATTTGTTAAATGTCAAGGTCCCTACATCCCCAAAATAATAAAAATAAAAATGATAAAATCCCAACAATAACAATTCATCACATGTAAATTCATCATTTTGCAATGTAAATAGTAAATACTAAATAATAAATAGTAAAATAGTACTAAATTCAAATTTTTAAATGATATATATTATAAACACGATTCGGATTCAGATTCAGTAATGAAATATGTTGATTCATAAATCATAAATGAAACAGAAATATTGTATACATTGATTTAGATTCATCATTCATCATTCATCATTCTAATTAGTACTAAGCAAAATAGTAGATATTGAAGTCTGAAATAGTAGATTGAAATTACTCAAAGTCAAAAATAGTAAAGAGTGATGAGTCAAAGACGTTGAGGTCCTAGAGTCAAGACTCGAAAGTTAAAACTGAAAATTAACAATGGAAAATAAAATGAGCATCAAGGAATCAATCTCATTGACTAGTCCTCTACATCCATCTGTTTCATGAAGTCATCAAGACCATCAATGGGAATGTCACTGAGTCAGTGTCACTCTCATGAGTAACCAATGACACACCAACCAAACCAAGTTGCAGTTCATCTAGTCCCCTCATCTATATGTGCACCATTCTTTGATGTCCCCTCCAATACTCTAGTGTCTTCCTATGTGCAAGATGTAGGGCATTGTGCATTGAAACTAGCTTCTCTGCTCTCCTAGAGGCAAGTCTATTCCTCTTGATAGAGTGGATGAAGCTATATGTGAACAAATTCCTCTCTACTACGAAGGAACTCGCAATCTAAGACAATAAGTGAATAGCAAGATGTTGGATCTTTGGTGAATAATCACCATGCATGGTCCACCAACCAATGGAGTCATCTTGGCCTAAGTCATTGTGATCTTCCCTCGCATTAGGCTTGTTGAAGGGACCATTGAGACTTGCAAAATGCATCCATTGTCTCCTAAGTGTTCTCCCCTCTTCTACATTGTATATCTTTGTAATGGCATCTCAAAATCCCTTCTTGATCCCTAGATCCTCAATGGGAAGTCCGAAGAATTCTACCAAGCCTTATCACATACCATTTTAGGTTGAGTGCATACTCTGCCACTTGCAAAGGCGTGTTCATTCGATCCCACCTATGTTGAATAATAGGTCGAATTTGGTTCATATAGAACTCTAAGAAGGGATCTTTCTGGCAAATGGCTAACTTCACTTGACCCAACATGCTATCAAAAGTCTCATAGATTTCTCCAAGAGTAGGAGAATTTGTGTTAATGTAGCAAATCACCTCAACTATAGGGCGTAAGAGTGACCTCGACTATAGGGCGTAAGAGTGATACCAAATAACCACAATTTGTCCACCAATCATTATCCAATATCTAAAGCCTGATTTTCTTCCCCTCATCTGTCTTGGATCTTGTCCACTTGTTCCAATCCAAAGTCACAACCATGGCATGCAATGCTGATTGCACCTCCAACATCCTCTCCAATAAGAGAAAATAACTAGCATATCTAGTATCTGTGGGCTTCAAGAATTCCTTCCTCAAGCGAGATTTGTACATGGCTAAGGAGGTGTGGTGGTTGTAGATAAACATCAACACATTTCTCACAGCTATCACCCAGCCGGATAGCCACTCAATTTTGCCAATGTCTTTCAGTGATTGTTGAGTGCATGCACACAACAAGGGGTCCAAAAACTATGCTTGTATTTACTCTAAATCAGTAATCCATTTGATCTACACATTGTTGTCGCATCTGTCACAACTTGTACAACATTGATAGGCCTAACCTCCTCTATAGCATCTTGAAGACACTCAAATTGGAAAGCTGCATCTTTGTTCTTTCCAAAACAATCAATAGCTCTAAGAAAGAAAGGCCCCTCTTGGCATGTAACTATGATGTTGATAAGTGGATGTTTGGCAATGTTTGTCCACCCATCCATAACAATAGAACAAACTTCCCTCACATGTGTCTATCTCATCTGCTCTTTCTGCACATTAATATCGGACACTTGCCATTCTAAGATCACTGTCCTCAACTTATGCTCACCCAGGGGCACATATGAGGGTCCTGCACCTGCAATTGCCTTGACCATCTCCTTATAATAAGGAGAGCGGCTAACATGGAAAGGAATGCCATTGTCAAAAACAAATTTTCCAATGGCATCATCTGATTCATCCCTGCAATAGTTGGTCCCACTGCACAAGAATGAGAACCCTTATGTTTAGATGAAGATATCCCACTCCCAACAAGAGATGGTGGAGGCTTAAGGCCCATGGATGATTGATTTCCTTTTGATTTCCTTTTAGAACTTGTATTGCTTCCACATTTTGATAACCTTGGCACATGACATTTTGATTTCCTCAAAAGCTCGAATTTTTGCAGCATAGCTAATTTTGTACATACATTAAACCCTTTGCCACCTATGCCCAAAAGGTGCATCCTAACTCAACTATAACTCTCAACCCAAGGATGGCCACAAACATTGCATCTCCAATAGTGTTACACACCTCTTTTGCTTCCTGATTTTTTGTTGGTTGAGAGGCCAACTACTTTGGTGACATATAGAAAAAGTAGTTTTTTTGGATCAAATGTCCCATTTGCATATTCTGCCAATGCCTTTGGTTGGGATGGACTCGCACTGCCTTGGGTTTCACTCAACGTCGATGAGGCGTTCCCACTTCCAACCTTTGTCCCACTCCCAACATGACCCTCTACTTGGGCATCATAATCACTATGACTGGCACTATTGTTATTGTTGTAATCACTCATGTTGTTGGTTTTTAAATTTTATGTGCAGATCTTTAATTTTTGGCAACTTGCAGTAAGGGTTTTTCATTAATTTTTTTATTTTTCATGGTTGACTGCATGCCCAAATGTTGAGTTTGAAGGCTGAAATGAAAAATGGAGACATAAACTATAAAAGAAGAGCTCATAAATTAAAAAACAGCAAGCATTTCAATTTCAAATTTGAGACAAAGGGTTTTGACCCTACCTCCACACTGCTAGATGAAGAAATCTGTTGAAGGAGGAACTCAAAATGCTCAAATCGCTCGAGAGTCAACTCAAATCACCCTTATGAAATGATAAATCACTGCTCTAGCCTGCAATTGCTCTAATCACTCAGTCAAATCGCTACTCCAGCCTCCAATCACTTGCCCAATCACTCGCTCAAGAATCAATAGGCCATTAGCAAAGACAACTTGAGCTATTGTTTTGCATCTCTGAGTGATACTATTTTTCCAACGAATAAAGGAGCCTCTACTTCCAATGCAATTACTAATTCTGAGATGTGTAGAAACTAATTAGTCGACTTGCAGGGAGAGCTTGATCTTGGAAGATTCTTCTATCTCTCTCCAACCCACAATAATTCGAGTCGATTCTCCAAATGATTTGTAAGGTCTATGCCCTTAAGGCTTACACCCAACCAAGAGTCAAATCAGCCAATCGCCCAAATGGGCCACACAGCTAGGGAAATCTGAGATCTCACGACAGCTAAGGAAAATACATGTCAGAGGAAATCTCACTGCAACTAAGGAAAACACACGACGACTAAAAAAAATCACTCGATGGCTAAGAGAAATCGCTTGACGGCTAAGAGAAATTCATGGCCAAGGGAAATCACTCAAGGACTAAGGAAATCAATAATCACACAGCAGCTCAAGGAACGTGGCTCAAGGAAATGAAAAAAGCATACGCCCGCTCGAGGAATAGGTAAAGATAAATTAACGTAGAGGTAGGTTTCTTTATAAATTGTTTCTGTTTTTGTATTTTTGCTTCTTTTTTTTATTAATAGGCAAAAAATCAGGGAGGACACCCAGACGTCCCTCTTTTGGGGGAACGCATCCCCCACACTATGGAACATTTGAATCCACGTCAAGACTAGGCCCAAAAATATCCACTTCTTTATGTATAGAAACAAAAGAAAAGAAAAGACAAACCTCTAATCAGCAAATGTTTCGACAATAATCTCAATTCTTAAGAGTTTCTAAGACAGTTCTTCCAACCAAAGAAGTTACCTAGGACCAGAAACATGATAAGGAACAAGCTGATAATACTAGGAATTTTACAACTAAGTTAAGAAGCCCACAAGCACAGCAGAGTTCCAAAATGAAATCTCATAAAATTATCAACCATAGGTTAAAATGTCTCCTATAGAAAAATGAAATATTTGGTCGAAATGCCTATAACGAAATCCAAAAGAAAGACCAAAGTAAATGCCTATAACGAAATCCAAAATCGCAATAAATGTATTCTAACAACTGCTACTGAGAATGTTGTTAAACTTGGACTATGGAATGACTCAGCAAGACCATCATTTGAGAGTGACTCAGAAACTTAAAACACATCACCAAGACTTCGGAACACTCGAAAAACAGAAAAATACACAAAATTCAAGTACATAAAATTTTAGGCCCAAAAAAATTAACTGACATTTGCATTCCACACGTATAAAATACCTAGTAATGCATCAAATACTCATACAATATAAGCCCCAACGGTTAACTCAATCGGTTGAGCCATCCACCCAAAGCATGTTGCCAATGGGGAGACCATAGATCAAAGGTTCAAATGCGATTGAGTCCCTCAAGGTTAGCAGTGGCTATCGTGGCTAGCAGTGGAGCCACCCTCAATCCAGATATTTCAGGGAAGGAGGAATCCCATGAGGTTTTCTTGGGAAAAAAATGCCCATGCAATATACTAAATATTGAATATGTGGCTTGAAGAAATTTCTCAAAATTTAACCTCACCCTTGACGTTTCCCGGATCTATTCCCTATGAACTTTCAACCTTAGGGCTAATCTGAAACATTAAATTACAGCAGTAACATTTCACCTTCCTTAAAACCAATTTCACCCAGCAGCCCACAAGAAGATATACCACAGGGGTGTACCTCAATACCACAAAGCTATAGAGCGTAGGGCACACTTTACAAGGCATATAACAGACCTAATTTCTCTTATTACAGCAGAATATAACAGGAGTAATTATTCTCCTTTATCTTCAAGATATGTGTTAAAACCAAAGTTACTAGAACCGGACCGGTTGTTGAACCGGTCGACCCAAAAAACCGGAACCGAATCGGAATCGGAAAAAAACTGGATCAAAAAACCGGTCACTAAAAATACATAAAATATTCAAATTTTGAAAACAAAATACATATTCATGTGCATCCATGTGAATCCAAACCAGTATACAAAAATTTGCAAAGTTTCTCATATATATATACAAGTAACATTGTATAAAACCAAAATAGCACTAACAATAAGTGACAAGTGCATTCCATAGTCATATGAATATCTGGATTCTGAATCAAAATACATCATCAAAAAGGCTCTAAATGGCCTATAAAGTCCAAAAATAACTCTAGAGGCTAGAGAGTAGAGACTACACAATMTAATAGTCTGAATCTGCATACTGAAACTCAGACTCAGAGGACTCGAACTCGGACTAAGACTTAGACTCAGAGTCATCATCTACATCCTYAACATGAGTAGACTCAACAGGGGGATTCCGAACCTGGGTTGATTCCCCTGRTCCAGAAGGCAAAGATACAGTTGCAACATCAGTGCACACATTCTCTTGATGTGTCTGGGGATCCAAATCCATCCAAGAAAGGTCTTCATTGTCAAAAGTTGTTGGCTAAGTCTCTTTCTTTTTTTCTTTTTTTTTTTTAAATTTGCAAATCCCCTCACTTTTCCGGCCGTATGGCAGCTGTATGGAACGAGAGAGTTGTTAAAAAAAATAAAAAAAAAAGGTCTCAAAAGCGGTTTGAATGTCCGGTTTGAACCGGTAAGCCCTGTGAACCGGCTGGTTTTACCGGTTCCGATCCGATTCTGGTAACACTGGTTAAAACAGTTAACCAATTCAGCTTTATTTTATATCAAATCAGCATGAACAAGGACTGAAATCTACTCAATCATGAAGATAACATAAGCTGAAAATCAAATCCGCAAGTACACAAAATTTGGAAAGTTGGAAACTTCATATATACATCATAGATGAAGTACAACATACCACAGCGTTATCACAAAGTTGGTACAAGTCAAGTTCTTCAAACCCTAGTTAGGGAAACCATAAGAAAACCCTAGCCACCAACTCCTAGCTAGAAATCACTCACAACCAAAGCTAGTCACTCCATCAAAGATCCTCAACAAGCTAGCATCAACACCAACAAGTCCCCTTGGGCATAGACGCCAAGCTTGTATCACACAATCTCTCCACCAAGATCTTGTTTTCCTAAGGGTTTACAAACCCTAGCCATGTTGCATCACACAAGTACATGGAAAAACAACTCTAGCGCTAGCCTCCAAGTCTACATGTCCATCAACCCCTATATTCGACTCTTACATCAACACAAACACCAAGACCTCCATGGAACATTAAGAATACAATAACCAAGTCTTCTACCAAGCAAGGCATCACACTAAGCTCAAGACTCATCAAACTAGGCTACAAAGTCATGCACGACATTAACTCCACTCTCCATGTCTTCTTCTATGGTAGAAACCCTAGTGCTACAACAGGAGCGACAAGACAATCCACCATCAACTCCAATATCATGTTCTTCTCTACAAGAACAGAGAAAGAAACTTCCTCACTCCTACATACCCCCCAGGGTCATACATCTGGATCCACCTCCGCTACTCGAGGACTCTAACAATGAGCCAGTGCGACCCCCGTTGCCCCCCTTGCCATCAGTCATCATATCTAGGAGACATTGACCTCATTGGCTTCATCCTCAATTACTTATCTCTCGGATAGTATTGAGTTATCCAACTCCTACCATGGACACTCTCACTTTGTATCACGACACTTATGATATTGTTATATTCACTTTAATTTTGATTTTAGGTAGACCTAAAGCTTAGCCTAGCCGGATATTTACCTAGAATGTATTTTCAGTTTTCTTATTTTCTTATACGGGAGCTACTTTTGCACTCCCACATTGTACTCACACTGGATGTATCCTCTAGTCCCATTGACCCACTTTTGTGGTCATTTGATGGACATTAATAAAATTATCTTATCTTATCTTATCTAGGGTTTACTTGCATAGCACAAACCCTAACATCTTACAAAAGCAAACCCTAGCATCACACAAGAGCAATCTCTCCAAGAATAAAAAAGACGTCTCTCTCTTCTTGTCTTCTCCTAAGGTTTCCTCATGAACCCTAGCATCTTGCTTCTTACAAGATGTCCCCAAGACTATTACAAGAATAGAGTACAACAATGATCAAAAGATACAAGATATATCCTCCCTTTTCATATAGAATAGGTGAGAGAGGATAACATACAACAAGGACTTATGTCCATACAAGTTGTTGAATTTTAATGCTTAGCTCATGCACATGTAGTTTATTTCAATTTAGCATGTACTTGAACCATAAACAATGCAACAATACTATACACAAGTGTTGCAGTAACCAAGATCACAAGAAGAATAACCATGCACAAGAACACAAGAGTTTATCCTAGGAAAACCCTTCTCAATCAAGGGAAAAACCCAGCAATCCTTTGCTATATTCTCAAGAGAAGATCCCCCACACCATAGACCTTAGCACACAAGAGGGTGCTTACAAAACCTAGAAACTTGCACCTAAGATAAGTGTGCACTTCAGTCGTACAACTCCACTTGAGAGAATGTTACAAGTGTGTGAGTGAGTTAGATCCACAATGGGGATCTACTCCTATTTATACAAGACCTAGCACATCAAGAGGATGTGTCTATTGGCACAATAGGGCCAACCTCTTCAACTGAAT
>SNQJ01S0016015.1:4514-14530 GCA_010110895.2 Picea sitchensis
ATCAAATCAATGAAAATCCAATCGAAGCTAAATTGGGAAAACAAACTTCCATTTAGTCAAAGCATAGCTATGTACAGAATGCATATAATGTGACAGAGCAAATCAATGCTGTAAACAGAGCTATTCAAAAAGAATTCAAATTCTCTATATAAACAAGCGATATCAAAACATACATGTGTGATGCTGCTCAAATTATGCCAACTTAGAATTCACCACCGCTATAGCTGACTCCACATTTTTAAACAAGATAGAACCTGTCGTCCTTTGTTTCTTATCAGAGGCTTGTAGCTTAGCCTTTTGACTGGTAAGCAGAGCAACCTGGTCCTCCAAAGACTGAATCCTTGACTGTAGAATCAGCACATCAAGATAGTATCTTTCTAACCACGAGCTACATTGATCACAGGGTGGCATTGTAGATTTCGACAGAGCAGGAGAGGGTTTGGATGAATGACCGGGGGCTTCACAAGGCAGCTTAATGCCTGGGTAGTTAGGGTCGTTTTGTAGGCAAGGGGGTAGGTTTGACACAAAGTCATACGAGGGTTCGGCACACAAACCTTCTGAATAGGGGTATTCGCTAGCCAAGAAACGCTCCACCTCCGAATCAGAGTCTTCACTCAACACGATAGGGTTCGGATCGACAGGGGGTTTTGGCTTATTTCTTGCCATCCGAGAAATTAAATGGGCATTCTTTTTTCCTTTGGCGTTTGCAATAGGTTTGTCTTTGGGATTTTTGCCCAAGCGTTTAACAGTCTCAACACCCTTAGTCACAGAGTGGGGTAGGTCTATAGGTGAGTCGGACAAGGGTTTAGGTAACAGGATGTTGTAGGGTACCAGGGGTACAGACTTGTCCTCGCTCACCACAAGTTTGTCAACCTGTGGAGGGTTCGAATCCTCAAAATCATTCCGAGTAAGAAAATCACTCCAAAAATCTCAGTTTAACCCCAGATGACAGACAACAATAATCTTAACTAGCCCATAATGAAAAAGGCTGCTATCAACCTGGTTCCTTTTGTATTTCTTAGACATTTTAAACAGGATTCTATGTAAGTAATAAGGCATGTTGAGTTGATAACCCATAAAAACCATAAGCAAACGAAGGTGGTGTAAGAAAACAAACCCGTACCGACCTTCGCAGGTGATAAACTGTTTGATTATCATCAATAAATCATGCCAACGTTGTTTTAGCATGGTCACGGGCAAACCTTTATCACAGGAGATAACCTTACGCTACTGGAAGAGCAGTGTCGAAGGGACCTCTTCTACTTTGCAATTCTTGGACCATCGTTGTCCAGTGGCAAGCAAACCCATACCAAGACTGATAAACTGCTCGTCAATTTGGAATTGAACATCGCCGACCTTGGCTCAACAGCCATCAAAGGTCATGGCGAATTTTCGGGCTACACAGAGGTTAAAACCCTCATTTTTTTTTATAAACGGGAGCCAACCATTGTCCTCAAGGTCACTGCGGGCACTTTCGAACATCAACAGAGCCTGGCTGCCATTGGGTTCAGCTCGGATGACAGGGGCCATGGTGCGAGCACATGGTAAGGGTTTGGTTCGAAATCACCAACATACAGGAGCAGAGTCATTCGGTCTAACCACAATGAACGATCAAAGGGGAAGCATTAATGTGTGCATGCGAGGGTGGTGGAGTTATTCACCGCCATGCATAATAGTTATGGCAAAGTACAACCGGCGAATTAATCCTCTGTTCAAACAATCATAACACAACTCAAAACCATATCATTCGGCCAACCAAAGGATCAAACGGTGAGTGATATACCAACGCGCAAAAAACTATAGTTTTTCAAACCAATGTCATTCAATGTAAAATCAAACCCAAATGTTAACCACGTGCTATTGTGTAAATAAAAGTTTTAAACCATTATGCCAATCGAATTCAAAAAAATGACAAGCCAAGAGCTATAAAAGATTATCATAAGGATCGCATCATATATATAAAAACAAATATAAACCATGACCCCTATGCAATTCAATGACTAGGCAAGTCCCAAAAATATAAATCTATATGCTCAATGCCTTACCAGTTTAATAAAACCAAGTTACGCAACCAATATAAGAATGTCCAAATAGGCATAGTTCGAAAATCCTTTCAGCCACAAAATGATAAACCAAAGGTAAGTGTCACTCAAAATATCAATAAAAGATAATGACAGTTCAAATAACGATGGAGGAGTTTTCACGCTTACAGTCGTGAAAACTAAATGGAGACCAATTTGCAAGTGTCGCAAGAAATGAAAAGATCGTCTATTTGAAAAATGCGACGACAATTTGAAGTTCAGAAGACATAGGTGTAGGCAGCTTATAGGACAATAGAAAAAATTTAATTGGCTGCCAACATGTCCCAGCCAACGTAGAACGCTCTTAGCTACCATCGACGCTTTCGATCCTGAGTCATATAATAATCTCACGTTTAATCTGGATGATCATCAACCATGACTCTCCCACCAACTAGCTTTCCAGATCGACGTTGTTGTTCACAATCAGCAAATCCACCGAACTATCTTGGATGAGGGAGCCTCTACTTGTGTCATGTCTTTAGCTTGCTGGAAAGGCTTAAAATCACCTGCCCTTAACAAATCCCCTATGATGTTACGCGCTTTCGATGGACGAGGTTTCATCCTCATGGATTGTTACAATCCTTAGCCGTTCAGTTGGGCGGCAAAACTGTTACCATTGATGTCGAGGTGGTCGATGCCCCCCTTGATTACAACCTACTACTTGGAAGAAGTTGGTTCTACGCTATGACTGTCGTCGCCTCGTCGTTGTTTCGATGTGTACAATTTCCCCATCAAGGAAAAATTGTCACTGTCGATCAACTCGATTTCTGTACACCCGACGCTCGCGTCCCTGTCACCAACAACATTCCTTTTTTGGGAGACCACCCAGTTACGTATGAAAGCGTTGGTGTTGGTTTGTTGAAATATTCTAGCCTTATGGGTACTTTCCCTACACCACTTCCACCTACCGCGCATCATATTTCCACCGTCAATATGATCTTGACTATGCCTTATCAATCCTTGGAATCATCTGATCCTTGGATTGTACCTAGTCCTCTGGAATTCGATATGCTCGGTGACACTATGCCACTTAGCCTAGCCGAGGCCGCATACGTAGATATTCAATCTGCCTCTCCCTCTCCGAACAACCCACATTTATTGGCACCTGATGCCTACTCGATGCCCCCATGGTTGGATTCCCTATCATCTACCATTGATTACATTTCCCAAATTTTTCCTTATGGCGAATCTATTATGGAAATGCTTAGTATTGACGATCTACCGTGGGATGATAACCATCATCGATCCTCTTTTCTTCCACCTTTGGAAGGAATTCACCAAGACATACACTCTGTCTTCCCTCCCGATGTTACCGATGCTCCGCAATCTCCCATCCTCACACAAGATACTCTCTCTAAGGGGAATATGGGTAACATCTCTACTACGATCGTTATTGATATTTCGATCAAAGAAGGTTTCGTGGAAAACATTAACCTTGGTGGTAATTGCACACCCAAAGAAGTGGTCTCTTACACCGCTTTGTTTAAAGAATTCTGCGATGTCTTCGCATGGAGCTACGAGGAAATGCCAGGGATCGACCCTTCAATCGTCGTGCATGAAATCAAGACTTACCCTGGCGCGAAACCTGTTCGAAAAAAACTTTGCTCGGTTCATCCCAAGAAAATCGCAGCTATAAAGGCAGAAGGTGAGAAACTTCTAAAATCTGGCTTTATCTATCTCGTCCCTTTGACAGAATGGGTCTCCAACCTTGTTTTGGTTGCCAAAAAACAAGGGACCATCCATGTTTGTGTTGACTATCGGGATCTCAACAAAGCTTGTCCAAAGGACAACTACCCTACGCCCTTCATCGACCAAAACATCGATAATTGCGCTGGGAGCATAATATTCTCTTTCATGGATGGCTTCTCCGGGTATAACCAGATTGAAATCTTACCTGCTGATCAACATAAGACAGCCTTTATCTTCCCATGGGGAACTTTTGCCTATCGAAAGCTACCTTTTGGTCTCAAAAATGCTGGTGCTACTTTCCAACAGGCCATGTCGTACACTTTCCACGATATCAAGCATATCGCAGAGCCTTACCTCGACGACTTACCTTCCCACTCATTCAATCGATCCGATCACATTGATCACTTACAGGCTATTTTTCTTCAATGTCGGTTCTACCGTATTCTCTTGAACCCACATAAGTGTATTTTTACTGTCGAATCCGGTCGACTCCTCAGTTTCATTGTCTCTAAAGATGGGATTAGGGTGGATCCCTTAAATATTAAGGCCATTCTGGCCTTACCCCCACCTACCAATTTAACCCAACTCCAAAGTTTGCAAGGCAAAGCAAACTTCCTTCGTCGTTTTATTTACAACTATGCTAAGATAACTAAAGGATTCATGCGGTTACTACAGAAAAACACCCCTTTCATCTGGGATGACACCGCTCAACGGTCATTTGATGCTCTCAAGCACGCCTTGACCCACGCACCTTTATTGCACCCTCCGGAGTATACAAAGGACTACATCCTTTACTTAGCCGCCTCCACTTCCACTATCGTGATGGTGTTAGTTCAGGAGGACCCCAATGGTGAGGAACATGTGATCTATTACCTGAGCAAGAGTCTATCTGGACCCGAACTCCGATATTCACATGTAGAGAAACTGGCTCTGGCAGCCGTCATCGTTGTCCAGAGATTCCGCCATTACATCTTATTACACACCACCACGGTGGTTGTGGACTCCAACCCCATGTACCACATCTTGACATGTCAAGTACTTGGGGGAAAATATTCTAAATGGATCGTCATCCTTCAGGAATTCGATCTTGAATTTACGAAGTCCAAAGCCAAAAATTCCCTGGTGTTTGCAGAGCTTATCTGTGCTCTCCCTCGTGTGATGAAGACATTGAACCTAGAGATTCTCTCCCCGATGAATCTCTTTTCCTCATCAGCACCTCTAATCCTTGGTACGGAGACATCCTCCTTTACCTCCAAACCCAACATTTTCAGCCTAACATTTCCCGTGAAGAGCGTCGACGTATTCACCACCATTCTCGTCGTTATCTTATCATCGGCGACACCTTGTATCGCCGTGGTATTGAAACTATCCTTCGACGATGTCTGATTCATGAGGAGGCTGAACGCGTTCTGAACGATTGTCACCTTGGCGCCTGTGGAGGTCACCTTTCTAGGATGGCCATAGCCCAAAAAATCCTACGTGTCGACTACTTTTGGCCCTCGATTTTCAAATATTGTATTGAGGCAGTCAAAAAATTCCCACCTTGCCAAGTCTTTAACAAGAAGGAACGCACCCACCCTACTACGCTGCACCCCATTATCGCCATCGACCCCTTCACCAAGTGGGGTATCGATTTTATGCAATGTAAGCCTACCTCAGCCGGGGGGCACGGTTATATAACCGTCGCCGTCGACTACTTTACCAAATGGGCTGAGGCTATGCCTACCTTTCTGAACGATGGTCATACCGCAGCTCTATTTCTCTATAACCATATCATAACTCGTTTTGGTGTACCACGCGCCATTGTCATTGATCAGGGTGCACACTTTAAGAACCAGATGATGAGCGAATTGCATGTTAAATTGGGTTTTCGCCATGAAAACTCATCCCCTTACTATCCTTAGGCCAACGGACAAGTTGAGGCCATCAACAAAGTCCTAAAAACCATGATTCAACGCATGGTAGGGGAAAACAAAACATCGTGGCATCTACAACTTTTTTTCGCTCTCTGGGCTTACCGTACTTCCGTGAAAACCGCAACTGGATTTACTCCTTTCCAGTTGGTGTATGGCATCGAAGTCGTTCTACCAATCGAGTGTGAGATTCCATCACTGAAACTTAAAGTAGAACTCCTACCCCATACTTCTGCCGAAGAAGAACATTTCTTATATCTATCCAAACTGGACGAAACACGTCGTGATGTCGCTCTCATTAATGAGGCACATCAGAAACGGATTAAGAATCAATACGACAAATCCATCCATCCCCAGACTTTTGCAGAAGGAGACTTAGTCCTCTTCTATGACCAAGCTCATGACAAATTGGGGATAGGTAAGTTAGAACCTCTGTGGCACGACCCTTACATCGTGAAACGTGTTCTACATAGAGGCGCCCACGAGTTAGTAGATTATGATGGAATTTCCCTAGGAGAGACCCGAAACAGGCTTTACCTTAAAAGGTACTATGCCTAGATCACCCAGCATGTGTACTTTGTACATTATTTTATTTTAGTTTGGTGTGTCTGTTTCTTTCACGTTCTCAAGTTTTTACCTTCGCCACTCATACTGTGCCTTGTGTTTTCATGTGCAGATGACGTCTTCCTTTCCTATCTTTTTCGAGTTTGCGGATGGCGCTAGTTGACATACCCGGAACATTGCTTCGGCAACATGGGTCATTTACCAATTTGACGAGGTGGTGAGTTCAGGAGGTATTTTCTTAGGACCAGCGACTAATAACATGGCAGAATATCACGTTGTCATCGAACTTTTGACCCAAGCCTCCTCCCTAGGTATCTCTCGTATCATTGTGTACTTAGACTCCCAACTAGTGGTCTATCAACTCAATCGAATCTATGCTATCTGTAATCTTATCCTGCTACGTCTCCACCTACAAGTTCGTCGTCTTGAACGAATGTTTGATTATATTGAATATAGACACATTCCAAGAGAACTCAATCGTGTTTCGGATTCGTTAGCCAATTACATCATGGATCGGTATCTTGCCCATATATAAGATTTAAGGAAAGCAAAATTGTACATCGCATGTAAATTAAAACACATCACATCATAGGCATCATCATGTACAAATCATTTGGCACTATAAAAACTCGGAACTGTATATATATACATAGAGTGAATGAATGTTTTGATTACATCAAAAAGTATTTAGAAGAGAAAAATGTTGGGTCCTTACACCCATACAACATCGCCTGACAAGGCATACAAAAGTACAATCACCAGAGAGACTCTAATCTCCCTGCACCACATTGTGCTGAGAGTTACATATCATTGTGCACACTATGTGTCTCAGTAGAGAATTGACATTCTCTGGCACTCCCATAGTGTGCCTCTGCATATGTAAAGACACTTCTCCCCTCCGTAGAGGAGGAATGCCCATCGTGAGGCCTTGGAGGTTTCTCTCAACCTCCCGGAGACCTATCACTGGTACTCCCAGATCTGCTACAACCGGAGCACCCCCACGACGTCCTAGTATCGGTATATCGGCCGGGTGCACTTCTCCCTTGTCTGCATGTTAACAATACATCTTTAAAACTCTTCTATATCCCAAAAAATATATATATACATTAAAAACTTAAAAAACAAAAACTAGACAAGGTGTTGCTCAGTCTCTTACCTGACGCATCCCAATCTTCCCCCGCAGGTAGAATCAAATCCATGCTCCCACGGAAATCCACTTCAGCATATGGGAAGTCTTTTATCCATAGATACTATCGTCTCAGCCAAGGAAATAAATCGCCAGTGAAACGGAACTCTGACTCCGCTACTAGCCTCAGAGACAGACTAGTCCACCTCTCCATCCGTGGTTCATCCACTGGTCGCACCGCCAGTGCTATCTGAGGCTGCATCTGGGGGATGCGTTCTAAGAAAAATGAGACCAGAAAAGAGCCGTAACCGAACTGTTTCTATCCCATCCTGCACCGCGAAACCTATTCCTTTGCATTTTGAAGGAACCCTGCACTCCAGTTGAACAGTGTTGGTTCCAAGCACTATACGCCATAAGCCACCTGCGATCTCGATGCCAGATGTGCGCTAGTACTGCCCATCACACTTGTGATGGAAAACAAAATGGACCGGAGGGGTAACTCTCAGATATCTTTGATAGGGATTCTACCCCCTACCAGTCTTGCTCCTGGGACATAATGATGTGCCAGATACACGCCCACTTGCTCGGGAAGTGCCCTCTGCCCGGAAAAATATATAGGGACCCCTCTCTTCGAGAGGCTAGTTAAGAAATACATGTCTTCCAACTCGACGGTTAGAAGCTGTGTGCCAATCTGGAACCCTTGCTCCGTGACATCCCATAAGTCGATCATGTGCTCAAGCAATAAAATCTCCTTCTTCATTTTTTGCAATTTGAAGAATTTTAGTAAGCCACAAGATCTCAATGTGGCCTGTGTGTGAGGACTTCGCAAGGCAGCCAAGTCATCAATCTCATGCTCTCATTCTTTCCACTCGATCATGGTCGCCGAAATCACCTACAAAACAAAAAATAAAGAATTTCATTATTTCAATATTTTGACAATTTCGACAATTTCTTAAAGCAATTTAAAAAAATGGACTCTAATGCCCACATTATTAAAAAAGACCACACCCTCTTTTATAATCATCACGCCCTCTCTTTTCCATTCAATATCCATCACACAACAATAAAACATTTTTAAATAAAAATGATTTCCATTATGGCTGCGTAGGCATATGTGAGAATTTCTCATGACTCCTTTGACAAAAACGACCCATCCACTTAGGTATTAAAGCGTTGGCATGATGGCTATCACTTTCTAAAACATTTTTGCACAAAGAATGTCTTACTCCCATCACTTTTAAAAGAGGTCGATTTGATCTTTTTTGGGGCAACTTAGGGCTTCATTTTTCAAATTAAATGTTGCTATGTAATTGAATATTAAACCATGTAATTGAAAGAAGGGGAGATGAATATCTACCTGGTCCAAACGGAAAGAAAAACGGTCAATCGTAGCTCTGGTATCGAGCGAAACAAGATCCACCTCCAAAATGAGAATCTCCACTGCTACAAATCCTTGTGCAAAATGAAATGGTAAATGGAATTTTCATTGTATTACTATTTATAAATTTCCATTTTTTATAAGGTATAGTCATTTATGGGTTTATCTAACAATATAATGGCTTCACTAAACCATTGGATTGCAGTTTTGACATCGAAGGTTTCCAAACAGTTCCGATCATTTGTTTACCTTGTCACATTCATGAGCATAGTCTTAGTTCGTTTTCAAGCTCAAAGACATGAGAATGCATCGGGTAGACTTTTATCTCTTTTTCAGACCCGCATGGACACACGAAAAAGGAACCCCCTTGGAGTAACCTTTAAACTCTTTTCAGACTCTCTAAATATGAAAAGATTATCGAGTGACCTTGCTTCCTTTCACACTCATTAAAAGGTTCGAAAGGGCGTCTTTCGAGCGATAGTTTATCTCTTTTTCGGTCTCATTAGACTACTGTACGAAAAAGAAACTGAGAGAGTTCTCTTTTAAGTGTTTTTCCAAACTCTATAATCCTGAAAAACCTTCGAGTTTTTTGTCTTTGGACTCTCTAAAACACACATCGACAGACCCATACGGGATCGAACCCTTACTTCTTCCAGTTCGTTAAACAAAGGAAGAGGAACTTACCGAAGGTGAGTTATATCGAGCATGTGTTATCCTCCTCTAGCTCATTAAATCAAAAAGAGGTACTCATCTATCTGGATGGGGGAAAATTTGAAAGAAGCAAGCCAAGCAGTCTCTTGAGAACATCAACAAGTAATTCTTCGAGTCGCCCTTGAACACGGCACTTTGTCATATGCACGCATTATAACCCTCTGAACCTCTACACTGAGCCAATCCTTTGAGTTTCTTTCACTCCTTTGGGTCACCCGACGCAAGTCACAACATCCACTGCATCATCAAGTGTTGGTCCATGTCATGTTTTTGTTGTTGTGCCTCAGTGTTCAAGGGAAGTATCCGCCTCTAGAGTCAGCCATCCCAAAAATCTTGTCTCAAAACCCGTGTCAGTCCATGTTCATTCGATCTGCCAATTACATCTCTATGTCCGTTTCGTGTCATTGATGGGGGATACATCAAGGCCCTCCTTCGGCGAGCCTATTCCTATCGACCTCAGCACATTTTCCAGGAATTAGGCTTAGAAACTAGTTAGTACTTTGGGACCTGCATGCCTCAATGGCAGGCCTCCTCACATTCGACAGTAGGTTTAC
>SNQJ01S0016015.1:14540-27627 GCA_010110895.2 Picea sitchensis
TCATATCTAAATAGGTTTTGATGAGTCTCGACTCTAATGATTTGGTTGTGGAGATTTTGAGACTTGACTAATGATTGTGAAAGTTGTCCTATCAAATAATGTACCAATATTGGAACAAGAGATAAAAAAATTCCTTTGTGATAATTTCTTTGTGTATTTTCTTGGCAGTCTCTGGATTCTTGAAATCATCATATGCTTTCTTACAGTTCTTTTCTGGTTCTTTTAATGCCTATGTTTATAAAAAACATACTAGGTGGATATTAGATAATACATTGAATTAAAAAATAGGGGCCTCAACTTTACCAAGCCATAGTACAAGAGACAAAAAAACTTTCGACTTCAAGCTGGTCGAAAACATGTCAGCATATGAGTAGGCTCGAAACAGACTTAGTTTCTTTCCAATAGATTTCCTTTCATTACTGGACTTATGAGAGTATTATTCTACAAATTGGTTGAATAAAAAAATATAAAAGACAAATGTTCAGATTCAGGGGTCACTTTGAAGAGGCTACAAATCATCTTTCTTGATCAAAGAGGGATGAATTTCATGTATACTAAGACCCCAAAGCTATGGTTTTTCTTTCTTTGATTTCCTAAGATACCTTTTTGATTTCTTTTCTCTCATGAGAGGAGATTGGGTGGGGGAGTGGATTAGTCTTCTTCTAGATTGTATTTCTCGATCAAGAGGGATTTCTGCTACATGGTTTATGAAATTTGACAAAGTGATTTTTCTTAATGGATTTGGTGGCATTACTTTCACTACCTTCTTTTCTCTTGTATCCCCTTGGTTTTATCAATGTCTTCTAGAACTGTTCCTTTATTTAAAGGGTCTCATGAGTGTGTGTGGTCCAAGGATCCTGTGCTGAAATCTTATCTTGCTCCTTTTGTTTCTCCTAGTGTGCATGAGCTTGAATTGTTTTTTCTATAATGTCTTCAAAAGGTTGTGATTGTTGGGGATCTTTTTTTTCAATCGATCTCTCTGGAAATTCCTTTCTTTTAGGATTTTCCTCCTTAGTTGGAGGGGGAGGGAGGGTTAATTTTCTTGAATTAAGATTTTTCTCTTCTTGGACAGTTTCCAATGTTGAGAATCTATTTTGGCTTGGAAATTATTTTGCATATTTTTGGGTTGGGAAGTTGCCAAGGGATTCCTTGATTTTGTTTGAGGATCTAGATACTTTTTGGAACTCTCCCTCTTTCTCCACAATAAGGGGTAGACTTCTTCGGGAAATGCTTGTTGAAGTGACCATATTCATGGCAACTATTGTATCATATTCAATTCTTTTCACATGTATCTAGTTGTCTATTTGAAACTATATTGCCTCTAGAATGCCTCCTTGAAGATTTACGTAAATATAGATTTAGGCTCAAGTGAACATGCCCAATATTGGCTCAACTTTTTCTAAAAATATCCATAGTTTATTCCCTATTTCCTTGAGGGTTTCAACATCCTAGAGATTAAGGAGATGGGGTAATATTACCCATATCAAAACATATGGTAGAATCTCCTTCTCTGGATATAATTATAGATACCATTGATTAATATACAACCCACAAGTTCCCAGAAACCATGGGCTGCTATAAAATATTAAATCATAATTGCATTTGATTTGAAAGTGAAAGTCAAAGAAACCCTTACCACAAAAAATTTGAATTCCAACTTTCATTGAGGTAACCCATTGGATTTGGATCCAAGTTTTCAAGGTTTTGAGGTTTGGCCATGGTCCCATAAGCTTCTTGATCATGATTTTATAGTGAGGAAGAGACATTTTTACTTGAGATTTGCATATTGAGTGTTCAGTTTAGGAATATTTTCTAGTTTTTTTCCAAAATGTGATTGTCTATTGGAGGTCTTGGCTCTCTTTGAGGAATTTACAACAATTTTCCTAAAGGATATGCTCTATTCCAATGCAGAGGTTTCCCCTGACTTGTTTCTTGGGAAAATCCTCTCCAAATCATTCAGATTCATAGTTTGAGGGAATGCAAGCTCAACCATTGACCCACGTGAGGGTGTGTCTTGGAGGAACATTAGCAAATCGGTCAAATGAGAATTCATGAGATTTTTGCACTATGAAGGCTATGAACAATGAAAAATTTGAAGGAGATTTCATGGTGGCTATGGAAAACCCTAGATGTAGGCAAAGGAGGTGAAGTTCAGCTTCATCTTTGATTATTGCGTTTTTAATGCTTAATTTTTATTTTTGTTTTTAACAAGAATAATTATATTTATATTAGAAAAAGTGCCACAGCTGTATTGCTCGGCAAAATGTTACATACCAAGTTTTCGTATTGACAAAATTCTATGCTTGAAGCAATCTTAATTGAGTTTGAAGTAGAATTGGAGAAGAAACATAGGGTGGTTGAAGATGAATTTGTGGTTATTGATGATAAATATTTAACTTGTTACCCATTCCCTTGAAATTGTTATAGATGAGATAAGATACATTACATTTGGGATCTCATATTTTCCTTGAGAGTCAAAAGAGCAGTCCACCAAATATTTAGAGTGAGGATTAGTGAATCATTGACCAAGGTTCCCTTCCCATAAGGGATAAGACATTCTATATTAATTTTTATTTATTTTTATTTCGTGAAACCTCGTCGAACATTCGATGAACTTACTATATTTATATATTATTCTATACTGCACGCATCGTATTTTCCTACAAAATACATCTTTCCTTGGAAGACTCAAAATAGAAATATGTTTTTTAATATTTAGCTTAATTTTCAATGGAGATACTTTAAGAAGATAGGGTTTTGAAGTTGCTATTTAAAATGACTATAGCTTCTTCAATATTTCTCAAGATTACTTTTATGACCCAATACAGAAATGGCATCACCATTCTCCATTTGATGTGTAATATCCCTATTTTGATTTTTTAGCTAAACCAATACAGAAATGGCACCTCCACTCTACTTCAAATGGAATTGGTGCAACTACAATATAGAAAATAGATTAAGAGAAAAACATATCACAAGACCATATCATTAAACCATTGACAACTATTTATACATACATATTGTTTCTACATATCTTGTGTGAAGCATATCACATAAGATGGAATTAGAGACAAGTTACTAGTGACCCATATGTCATGGAGATACTGTAATTGATAACCCTCAAAGGAACCCTCTTGCATTAATATTTATTATTATTATTTTAAAATAGATATATTTTGTCACTCGTGCGATGAATAAGATCATTGATTGTTAGGGACCTAACCTACCTAACCCCTCAAGTGGGTAGAATAATATATTTCCATGTAATAAAGGTCAATATTAATAAGGCCTAGCAATAAGGAGGAATAAGTCAATTGTAAGAAGACCTAATAAAAGCTTCTTCTTCTAGAAGGATCTTCCTCTAGATTGTTCTTTTGGATAGATACATTTAGTATAGATAAGAGTAGAGGGTATGAGAAGTTTTGTCTTGGAAAATTATTGTAATAGAGCTCTTCTCTGTTGGAGGTTTCCCCCTCGAAGAGGCAAGTGAACATTGTTTCCTATCAATAAAGGTATAATTTTGGTGTTGTGGTTCCATATAATTTGTTGTTCCATTGTTATATGTACAATATTTCAGTATTTTGTTTCTATATCAGTATTATTCTCTGCATTATTTCTCTATTCTCCTAATATAATAGATCTGGTACCTTACAAGTGGTATCAAATCACTTTCCTCGGCATAAAATTGTTGGTTAATTTTTTTTCAGGGTAGAGATGTATTTCAACGTCTTAAAGGTACACATATATGTCATTACGCGCATAAACTCACGGTCGAGGTGTCATACACGCAAGAAATACAAGTGGTAATTAAGCGCACATATGTTGGCCACCCTTGTAACCCCTATTGGTACCCCTTTGAGTGGTAGCGCATCAAACAACACATGTATATGAATCATCCTAGATCTCCTGAATCCCTCCATAGATAAACCGATCGGCCTTATGGCTGCTATAGTGCCACCAAGAAAAACACTCAGGAAGATACTCTCTATTACCTAGGTAGTCGGGTAGTACAACTAAGGGCATGGTATAGCCTCCTTAGTTGGTGCCCTGAGATATTGGGTCGAGTACTACTGTTGGACCCCGCACGTATATGAGAGAGCTATAGCACATGGAAAACCCTTGAATATAGAACCCTTGAATACCCTAACCCTTTTTAAGGAAACAAAAACATAACAGATAAGATCTATTTCCACGCAACTGTACCTCCTGCATTCGGGTTGCGAAATTACTACACATTTCTTCCTGTTAAGAATTTGGGCATTTCTTCACTGTAGTATTAGTCAAATCGAAGTATAACTCTGTAGGAGTTTAAAAAAAAAAGAGTATAGTGATCCTACTGGCACACTTATTTGATACCTATTCCATTGGATTCCCCTTTTCTCCCAAATCCTAGTCATACCTTTCATTTTTAATTTTTTTCCAGTGGACCTGAGCCCTTCTCAGCTTCCCCATTTTTCCACCTATTCCATTGTATTTCCCTTATTTCCATGATCTTCATGGTACCTATCACTTATAAGTCCTTTTTTGTTGTCCCACCCACCCATTTTTCCTTACTCGCACTTCCCATCTCTAAATGGCCACTACTCGCACCCAATACCTACAAGCTTCCATCAATCAAGCGACCTCTGAAATTTCCTCTATGAATTTCCACCTTGCACAATTAGAAACCCATTTCAAGCATAAATTTGACACCATGGATGCCAAATTCATGAACCAATTTAACACCCTCGAGTCTGTTGTCAACCAATTGTGAACATCCCTTCGGGTCCTTCCTCCTCAGACCAACCCGATGATGTTGATTCCTCTCATTATCTGCATTTTCAATCCAACTCCTTTCAATGTGATCCCCGTCTTCCCCGTGTTGAGGTCAATAAATTGGATGGCTCTTATCCTATAGGTTGGGTCACTCAAATGGAGCATTATTTTTCTCTACATGGTATTACTGATGAATTGGCCAAACTTCTTTATGTTGTCCTCTATATAGACCTTGAATGATGGCAATGGTGGAAATGGTGTAAAAATTCATGTCAAGGGTATATTTCCTGGACCCAGTTTGTTGCAAAGCTCTATGACCTCTTTGACACTGATACCCACTATCTCGGTCGTTTGATCAAGTTGAAACAATCGGTCACAGTGGAAGACTTTATATCTACTTTTGAGCATTTGACCTTTCGAACCAAGATCATGTCAGATGTTTTCTTTCGTGAATGATTTATCAGTGCATTAAAGGATGAAATGTGATCCCAGGTTATCATGTCCTGCCCTCAGACTTGGTTAGAGGCTACTAAACATGATAAAGAATCCCAACAAGTTGTTTTTTCCAAGAACAAAAATCCCTCTTTTGTTCCTCTCCCTCAACCCACTAATTCTAACCCCCCTGTCAGTCCACTCAAGGTCCAAAAATTAACTAGGGATAAAATGGTTGAACGCCAATTGAAGGATCTTTTCTATAATTGTGATGAAAAATATTTTTTGGGCCACAAGTGTAAGGAATTTTTATTTTATGGCCATTTTTGAATATGTTCCTGAAGAACATGTGGAGATTCCTCTTTTTGAAGAGCCCTCCCTTCCCGATGCTACCCCGAAGCCCGCTGACCCACCTGAAGTTGAACTAGTCATTTCCTTCCATGCTCTCACTGGCTTCTCTGCTCCCCAAACCCTCAAGCTCATTGGCTATATTAAGAATAGAAAGGTCATCATCCTGGTTGACAGTTGTAGTACCCATAATTGTTTTATGTCAATTTCTGAAGATGTTCCTAAAGAATATGCGACAATTCCACTTGTTGAAGAGCCCTCCCTTCCCAATTCTACCCAAGAGCCCGTTGACCCACCTAGCGTTGAACCACTCATTTCCTTACATGCTCTCACTGGCTTCTCTTCTCCCAAAACCCTCAATCTCATTGGCTATATTAAGAATAGGAAGGTCATGATCCTGGTTGACAGTGGTAGTACCCATAAGTTCGCATTTTCCAGGAAACCAATTTCTATATTCGTGATGTCAATAATTTTCAAAACATGATAGCCAATGGTGGGTCCATGAAATGTGGTGGGCGTTGTGAAAATGTATGTCTTCAAATTGGATATTACCTCTTGAAATCTCATATGTTTTCCATCGAAATGGGTGAGTGTATCATTATGCTAGGTGTTGAATGGTTACACTCTTTGGGTCCCATTCTTATGGATTTTAAGGAATTAACCATGCAATTCCAGTAGGAGGGACAAAGGTATCACTTCCAAGGTATCACAATTGGTTCTCCTAAGATCATTAGTTCCCATTGCATGGAAAAACTCCTCAACAAAGGCCACTCTGATATTATTTCTCAAATCCATTCTATTCACGCAGTTGAGACACCCTTTGTGCATCCCGACCTTCAAGATATTCTCTCTAAACACCAAGTTGTTTTTTCCACTCCTCAGAGGCTTCTTCCTTCTCGTGGTGTTCATGATCACTCCATAACTCTTGTTCTTGGAAATATTCCTCCCAATGTTCTCCCTTATCATCATCCATTTTCCCAAAAAAATGAAATTGATAAAATCATGCAGGAATTGCTCCAAGCGGGTGTTATCCACCCCAGTACTATCCCTTATTCTTCTCTTGTGGTCATGGTACTTAATAAATAAGGTACTTGGTGCATGTGTCCTAAATTTCGTGCTCTCAATAAACTAACCATCAAGGACAAGTTTCCCATTCCTGATATTGATGATCTCTTGTATGAGTGGAGTGGTGCTCAGTATTTCACCAAACTTGATTTGTGTTCGGGCTACCACTAGATCTGTATGCAAGACGCTGACATCCCCAAGACTTCTTTTCAAACTCATTAGGGTCACTATGAGTTCTTGGCCATGCCCTTTGGCCTGTGTAATCCCCCCTCCACCTTCCAAAGCCTCATTAATCATGTCTTCCATCCTTTTCTCCATCATGTTTTCTTATTTTTATTTGATGATATTATCATATATAGTAAAACTTGGCAATCCCATCTTTCCCATGTGGATCAAGTTCTTCATCTACTCTCTCAACATCAACTTTTCCTCAAACACTCTAAATGTTCCTTTGGCGCCTCATAATTTGAGTACTTGGGTCATATTGTTGGCAAGGCTGGTGTATGAGTGGATCCTAAGAAGATTGAAGCCATGCATGATTGGCCTCACCCCAAGACTATAAAAATATTGCATGGTTTTATGGGTTTAATAGGATATTATTGCAAGTTTTTTCAGAATTATGGAAATATTGATGTGCCTCTCACTTCTCTACTTAAAAATAATTCTTTCACTTGGAATACTGCAATTGATCAAGCCTTTCAAGCATTGAAGGAGACTATTTGCACTACTCCGGTATTGGCCCTTCCTGATTTCAAAAAGACCTTTGTCCTCGAATGTGACGTCTATGTGAGACGAAATGGAGTATTCCTTATGCAAGAGGGAATACCTTTGGCCTTTACCAACAAACAATTGTTAGACCTCCATTTGGGCCAATCAATCTATGAAAAGTAAATGTTGGCTATTTTGCATGTAGTATATCTCCGGTGCCCTTATCTCTTGGGGAAACGCTTCCAAATTAAGACATCGTCAAAGCCTCAAGTATTTTCTAGAGAAACACCCTTCCTCTCCAGAGCAACAAAAATGGGTAACTAAGCTCTTCGGATATGATTATGATATCATTTACAAGAAAGGAAAAGAAAATGTGGTTGATGAAGTTATTTCTCAAAAATATGAATATGAAGGGTCCCTTTTCTCCCTAGGCTTCATTGTCCTAGATTGGCTCCAAGTTGTTTGCCAGGAATGGCTACATGATCCTAAAATTTTGCATCTGATATAATAGTTGCAAGACAATTCTCCAGTTTCCCCAGGGTACTCTTGGCACAATGATGAGATTCGCTACAAAGGTCGTTTTCATTTAAGTAAACACTCACAACTTAAATCCATGATGCTTTCTGAGCTTCATGTTACTCCCACAGCTGGGAACTTAGGGTTTACCAAAACCTATGACAGGGTCAAATGTTCTTTTTTCTAGGATGGTATGAAAAAGGACGTTCGCACTTTTGTGGTTGAATTTGATGTTTGTCAACATAACAAGGGAGAAACAATCAAAGCCCATGGCACACTCTAACCTACTCCTATTCCACCCACTATTTGGAGGGACATCTCTATGTATTTCATTGTGGGATTACCTAAATCCAACAATAAGTCAGTCATCATAGTGGTAGTTGATCGTTTTTCCAAGTATGTTCATTTATGTTCTCTTCAACATCCATTTATTGCATCCATTGTGGCTCAACGTTTCATGGATGAGGTCTTCAAGCTTCATGTCATGCCTCATTCTATTGTTTCTAATTGAGACCCCACTTTCACCAGCAAGTTTTGGCAAGAACTGTTCAGGCTACAGGGCACCCAATTACATCTCAACATCACCTATCATCCCGAGACTGATGGTCAAACTAAATTTGTCAACAAGTGTTTGGAGACTTATTTGAGGTTTTTTCCTCTGAAAGGAAAAATCAAGGAGCTCAATGGTTACCATTAGCTAAATGGTGGTACAACACTTCTTACCATATAACTACTCGCATGACTCCTTTTGAAGCAGTATATGGAAAAAATCCACCTTTGATTCTCTCCTACATGTCAGGTGTCTCAAAGGTTCTGGCGATTGACCAAATTCTTGTAATTCGAGAGGCTATTCTTTGTACCCTCAAAGAGAATTTGGTTATGGATTAGAATCGCATGAAGCAATAATTTGATCAAGGTCGCTCAGAACGTCAATTTGTTGAAGACGACTAGGTATTTCTTTGTCTACAACCTTATAAACAAACTTCACTAGGATGAACATTGTCAGAAACTGGCGCGCAAATTTTATGGTCCTTATACAGTTCTCAACCGCGTGGGAAAGGTGGCCTATCAGTTAGCTTTGCTTATTTATTCCAAGATCCATATTTTTTTTCATGTCTCCTGCTTAAAGAAGGTGATTGGAACTAAGTTCCAAACTCAATCCAGCCTCCCCGATTTTGATGAAGAAGGATCCATATGGTTGTAGTCACAAGAATTTTTGGACCAGCATGAGCATCATCTTCATCAGCGCACCATCAATGAAGTGTTAGTTTAGTGGAAATATACAACTCTAGCTTAGGCCACCTGGGAGCCAGCTAGCATTCTGCAACAATTTTTGCATATCAAGCCTTGAGGACAAGGCTGCTTTTAAGGGGGAGGGCATGTTAGGGACCTAACCTACCTAAACCATCAAGTGGGTAATATAATATATTTCCATGTAATAAAGGTCAATATTAATAAGGCCTAGCAATACGGAGGAATAAGTCAATTGTAAGAATAACTAATATAAGCTTCCTCTTCTAGAAGGATCTTCCTCTAGATTGTTCTTGTGGATATATAGATTTAGTATAAATAAGAGTAGAGGGTATGAAAAGTTTTGTCTTTGAAAATTATTGTAATAGAGCTCTGCTCTGCTGGAGGTTTCCCCCTCGAAGAGGAAAGTGAACATTGTTTCATATCAATAAAGGTATAATTATGTTGTTATCGTTCCATATAATTTGTTGTTTCGTTGTTATCTCTGCAATATTTTTAGTATTCTATTGCTATCTCAATATTATTTCTCTATTATTCTAATATAATAGATCGAGTACCTTACATCGATAGTATTGATAGTTTGTAGAAACTCTCGAGGCTTCGTCGTTGTTTCGACAAACTATCGTTACTGTCGATGATACCTTATCCTTGAATAGTTCGTCATAAAAACTAACTCGGTCGTCACTCTTGCGACGACCACTGTAGTTCGTCTCGCTTGTGACGACCTCCTTGGGTTGTCTCTCTTACAATGATATCCTAGGTTTGTTTCACTTGCCACGACACATGAACCGATGTTTGGGGGCCCCAAGATTTGTCGTAATATCCACGATATAATATTGCAAGAGTATTGAAATGGCCATCGCAAAATGACCCAAATTTACTAGTGATGCAGAGAGAAAAGAAACACGAGTATGCACTTAGCTAAGGGAAGTATGCATTGTAATGGGGTATTTTTGGGATGAACATATTAGGGTTTTCAGCCCTAGATTTATGTATAAATATGTAATGGGTTGGGATAATAGGGGTTCCTCACTATTCTTCAATATGGTTTGTTCCCTGTGTACTTGGTTCGACTGTGGTTCTTCTACATGATTGGGTTCCATAGTTATGTAATGTAACATTTTGTTGATGAGAAGAATGAATAAAGGAATGTCAAAGAGATGATACCAAATCTTGTGATGTTTGTCTTTTATATGTTTTCTTAAGAATTTTGTTTGAATGCATCGTAGATAGAGTTTTCTTATGGTTAAACATGAAGAAATATTCATAATTTTTACATAAATGAAACATATATGAATATGGAATAGCATGATAGTATGAATCTGGATCACTAAGTAGTTAATAAGGATCAAGGACATAATCTTGTGCACATAAACTATAAAGAAGAATGAACATGATAGTCGCCTCCCATTCCCTCAATACTACAGAATCCTAGTTCTCGCAGTCCCAATAGATACCTTAGGTGACACTTCATCTGCACAAGCAGGTGATGCAAAGGGCAGGTGTCTGGTGGGTTTTGTTGGTAAAAGATAACTTGAACCTAGGGTCTTACATCATGTGCACACCACCAACAGCGACAAAACAAGTCCATACTGCAGAGCATTGATCTTCTTACTAGGAAATTGTAGTATTTCCTTGTTCAACTATAACTGAACTATGTCTCCCACTTTGAATGAATTCTTGGTTATGTGTTGATCATTTCTGGACTTGTTTTTTTATGTGACTTCTTGAACATCTCCTGTACTTGAAAATATATTTTCCTAATCTTCTCAACAAATATTTTATCTCTCAATGCATCTCCTGTGAGGTCCTCCCTTATTCCTCCTTGTTTTCCCTATACAACATCCAAGGTTGAAGGTGGGAAATATCCAAAACAAGTTTCAAAAGGTGACTTACTCATGGAAGCATGTATTTTTCTATTATTATAAGAGTTTTGTATAGATCATACTTTAATCCCAGGTATTTGAATGCTTTTGATTGTAACCCCTCAAAACCTGCACCAAAGTCTTGTTGACTACTTTTGTCTTCCCATCTGTCTATGTATGGAATGTCATAGGTATCTTCAACTTAGTGTCCATATCTGTTGAGATATTGTAACTGCAAAGAGTATCTCAGTATTCTATTTATTATTTAGTTATTATTCATTAGATCAATCCGTTTTTGTGGATTGATCAAGTCGGACATTGTAATTGACCAAACCCCCTTTTGTAGATTGGTCAAACCCTAAATATATTGTGAAAATTAATAAGTCGAACCCCAGGATAATTAAAGTGGTTTTAACCAGTAATAAGACAAGTCGGCCCTACCCAGTGAAGAGACACATTTCCAACGTCTGGCAGTTTGTATAAATAAAGGAAGCCAGAGCCTCATTATCTCACTCACTCATTCGTTCATCCAGTGTGCAAGTTTGGTAGTTGTAGTTGGGAGAAGAAGTAAGAGAGAGGTTCATTGCTCAGTGTTGGATATTCTCTAGTGTTTTGGTTTACTGTCTTGGCATTGTATTGGCTATCTATATTAAGGAATTTTTTGTTGGGTTTTCTCCCCCATGAGGGTTCCCCAGGATAAATGTTGTGTATCTTGTGATTGTGTTTCTCTCAATGATCCTATCTATGCTATGGTTATATATTAAATTGAAAAGAAACCTAATAATGTATTAAACCTTAACATGTTATCAGAGCTAATCTGAAGAGAGCACCTTTTCACTAGACACGCAAAAACATCACTATTGTCGTACAAGAAAATTAGGCTTTTCTATTGAAGAGGAATTTCATCCTAAAACTCATCAAGGAAGTTCTCCCTAGCCTATAAAACTCTTTGGTAGCCTCAAAACACTTTTTCAGTGGATATAACTCCTGGAAAGTGAAACCCTAGTTTTCACTGGTACCAGAAAACCAGGAAACCAGAACCAGTACTAGAAGTACTAGTCCAGAATTCTGCTAGTCAAGTTTGAAGGGGAAAAATTTGGATTTTCTGAAATCTAATTGCATCAGGCCACTCGCCTTAGCCAGCACACCTCCTAGTAAGTTCAAAATTAAATTATGAGCATTTTCATTTCTTGGTCATTTTCCTAGCTCCAGGTAAAGATGTTTGCATGCACTAAGTTTGTTGACAAGCTATAAGGTGTGGAAAACTTTTGTGCCTGAAAGTTTAGGATTTCACTCACTCTTGAAGAGAATGACCTAGAAATATCCATTAAATAATATGTACAGGAACCTACCGATGTTGCAGATAAAGAAAAACACCAAAAGGACACAGTTAGGGCCAAAAGAATCATTGCAGATTCTATTAAAGATCACTTAATTCCTCAAGTGGCTTCAAATAAGAATCCAAAATAATTTTTTGATTCCCTAACCAGGATGATTGAAGGAAATAAAATCAATCGAAAGATGAATCTAAGAACTCAACTCAAAAATACAAGGATGCAGAAAGGATAAACAATTCAAGAGTATTTCTCTAGAATATCACAATTCATGGAACAAATAGAAGCAATTGGTGATACTCTAGATGAAGACGAACTCATAATGACATCTCTCAATGGTCTCACAAGACCTTTGGGTGCATTCATCCAAACTATTTGTTCCAGAAAGGAGAAACTACACGTTGACAGTCTTTGGGAAGAATGCCTTCAAGAAGAACCAAGAGTAGATAACAGAGAAGCAATACTATCAAGAGATGAAGATAAATCCCTAGATGATCATACTAAAGGATAAAGGAAGAGGTATTACTTCCAGAAATAAACTCATCCACATAAGGAGTATCACCCCCCAAACAAATTCATACATAAATAATCTCACCCTCCAAGGAGATTCCAGAAGTTTCAGAAAGGTCAAAGAAGAGAAAAAGATTTATCATCCTAACAATGTTATCATTGTGACAAGATGGGACATATTGCCAATAATTTTCCATCTAGAAGAGAAGAATACAAGAAGAGAAACAAGAGGCACCATGCCCACAAAGTTGAAGATGAAGAGCCACCCACAAAGATGATAAAAGAACAGATTGAAGACTATGT
>SNQJ01S0016015.1:32244-54262 GCA_010110895.2 Picea sitchensis
GGGATGAATTAAAGAACATGCTATATTGTAGTAAGTTATGGGTCTAGATGAAAATTGAGGTTTGGGCTTGGCGTATGTTATCTGAAAAGGTAGGATATTGGGAAAGGCGGTTAGGATTCTTCTTCAGAGGGTGAGGCCTTCTCAACACATCATGATTAGAATTTTATTGATCTTGCACAGACCCACAACCAACCCATATAATTCATGAATGTCAAAGTAGTTGACATGGTGACCTAAAACAAATTTATCCCATAATTGTCTAAGGAAATACAATGGCACCTCCTTGTTATTGCAAGGAGGTTTTCCAGAACGTACAAACCATTTATCAATCTAGTGGTCTATAGTAGGTTGGTATGTGCACTAGTCCATGCAAACATATTTCTTTGCCATAGGAGGGTGAGAGAATGATTTTAGGGGCTAAATTTCGCTCATGGGCTAATTTTCCATGTTTTTTCCAAAAATGAGATTCACTATTTTAAAAATGATTCGCCCAAATTCTATAGGCTAAAATTATTTTACCTTAAAAATCACCAAAATTTCATAAAAACTATATAAAATCCTTAGAAATTTGAATATTTTTACAAAAATATCGTCAATCATTTATAATTGGCATATGAAGGATTAGTAAGATTCGCCAAGGCTTCTACATTTTAAAATAAATTTCCATCCTTAAAATCATCCCTGGGAGGGTGTAAACCATTTATAGGGTCAATAAACAAGGTCATGAGATCTATTTTCAAAATTTGTAGATCTATCACTTAGTACATGATGGACACCAAGTAAACCAATCATCCTTATCAGAAACAATGATATTTTCAAACCTAATAAGAACCCAAACATTCTTGAAGAAGATCTTAGCAATGGCTTTTATCGTGAGACTCTTCTTGTGTGGTGCCAAAATTTCCATCTTATATCACTAGTCAACAACCAAAACCAATTAATCATATAAGAAAAAATGATCTTTTGAAAACCAAAATGAACCCAATCATCCTTCAAGAAGATTTTAGTAGTGGCTTCTACCAAAACACTATGCTTGTGCGGTGCCAAAATTTCCATCTTACATCATCAGTCAATCATTGTTCCTTCTGATATGAACTACCAATCATTGTTTTGATATGGCAAACCAATCATCCTTCCTTCTTCACCACATTACATCCTTCTTCTTTTCCTTTGTAATATGAAACTCTACAAGCTTTGGAATTTTAGGTAATTCCTCACACCCACAATCCATCTTGACATCTTCTTTGTTTGGATTCTCTTCATCATCACCACCATTATCTATTCTACCACTTGTTGCAACTCATTGACACCTAGAAACTACTACAAATCTTGCCCAATGGGGATCACTGCCTCAAATTACTTCCTCTTAACAGTGCTTGTTGTGTCCCCGTCCTCCCTTTCCTACACCATTACCACTATGTTGATGAACTCCACCAATGCTTGTCATTCAAGAATCTCTTGATTCCACTTTTGTTTTACTACCACCACTCCTCTACTAAAATCATATTCCTCTTGCTGCTACTTTGCTCCATATTTATTCTCATGTATCATCTCTCCTTGTTGCAACTGTTGAATATTTTCTCTGGTCCATTTCAGTTTATTTTCTTTTTCTATACATCCCACTTCACTTGCAAGAAATTCACAACACAACATTATGGGAATCAAACATTCCCATATGCATCTCTTTCACTATTGCATCTATGATAACATCATCTCCTTACAACTCCACTACTACAAGACCACTCTCTTATGTAGTACCACCTTCTGTTGCAACATCACTCACTTGGAACTCTATCATTGCTTAT
Source organism: Picea sitchensis (assembly GCA_010110895.2). Taxonomy (NCBI): domain Eukaryota; kingdom Viridiplantae; phylum Streptophyta; class Pinopsida; order Pinales; family Pinaceae; genus Picea; species Picea sitchensis. Next base: position 34,050 of record SNQJ01S0016015.1, read on the forward strand.
TGAGCTCGTTGCACAAACTCATTTACCTCAATATTTTTCTTGTATTCTTTTGTTGAAAATATTTCTTTTGCACTCTCCTTTGGAATGCTATCCACAACATGCACTTTAGACACACTTTCATCATCATTTTCCTCAACAACATGCACCCTACTTTTACAATCAACACTCTCTGCAACCAAATTTAGAAGAATTTCTTTCTTCATTCTCCTTTCGTTCGGACTCTCACACTTTTTGTTCATCTACACCTTCTCAGTTTTCACAGTCAATTTATAATCCTATTCTAATACCACATCTTCTCTATACCTATATTCCTTCTATTGGATGGCTTTGATCCATCCACAAACTACATGATCTTTTCCTCACTATCTCGTACAAAACCAACTCTCATGGCCATGCTACAAAATTCTTCAAAATAATTATCTACACATCTATCATTCCACGTTAACTTCTCTAACCTTCTATGCATCTTCAAAGCATACTTGAAATTTACAAGTTACCTATTGACTTGGTGACCATATTCTCCCAATGTTGGATCTTGTCTCTACCCCTCAATTTTCTGACCATCTTCAACTTCTCCCACCATGAACATGCATAAATTCTCAATATTCCACACGCGATCTTAAATTTTGGGGTTGTTCAATTCCATGGTAGTCAAAATATTTTTGCATACTTTCTATTCACTCCATTAGCCTTTCTGGATCCACACTTCTAGAAAATTTAGGCATCTATATTTCCATTTGGCATTGCTCCACACTCTCTACATCTTCCACATCAATCTCATCTTTGTTATATGTGCCTCTTGGCAATCTTATGTGTAGATCCAATTCTATGGCTTCCATTCTCTTGATCATTTTCTACAACATTGTTGCAATTTCTTTTCTTCCAGCCACAATTTCTTATTCAATAACTCATTCTCCATGACCTCTATCCAACACTCTTTAGGATTGGAATAGTATCTCCTCTTACAATGTCTACCCAATCATGCCACTAGAGACGTGATTTACTCACTTATTTAGATAACTCTACCCACTTCACACCCAAGTTGTTGGATTCATTTACAGTTCCCCTCTTTCAATGTAACTATTGTCTCACAAAATCGCCCCTCTTCTAATGGCAACAATTCTAGCTATCTCCCTTCTTTCACTAAAATTGTTTCAATCCATTAAGATTCAACTTACTTTGATACCACTTGATGTAGTGAGGTTGTGACCCCCTGTAATAATCAAACATATGCAATGGAATTTCTCGACAATTGATATAAACAGATTCAATTCCATTTTTAAATAAATAATCACCACACTCTATAGTTTAATTGAAGGAAAGCATAATACACCACAATATTAAGCCACTTAGCAGAAATAATGACATAGTTTTGCAATTCAATTGAAAATAAGCATAAATACCACAACAACAAATTTGCACTATTTATTAAATACATTGACCAATCTCTTGGTCCTCCATTACATTCATAGAGCCTATGAATAAGTCTTTGGAACCCCCAACCATCCACACTACACAAACCAAATCAAAGAAGAGAACAAGGCCCTTAATTATTTAAAAAACTCCATATTTATGATTGTGTTCCTTGGCTTTTGGCCTTACAACTACCATAAACGTTCGACTTCCAAATATAATATTCCATGTTTTTGGCAAAGATTCACTAAAGGTCCAAGAAATATTTCATTACATTATATTTTCTTTTGGTTTTAATCACAAAATTGAACCAAAATTAAGCAAATGTAAGAAGATGCACATGATAGCTAGAGTGTCAATGATCTGATGCCTTAATGTGTGCACATGATTTGAGGACTACGGTTAGTGTCATAACCATAGTTCAATTTAGGTAGTCTACAACTCAATTAGTACTACCTATCTTGCACTTATGTTTAGGTGGAATTGTTGAAGGTTTTGGAGCACTATTGATGGATGCATAAATTGCATAGGTTTATGGTTGGTGTGGATGACCATTTCCTTTCCCAAATTATAATGCTTCTACTATTGGAAAACCTAGAACATGAAACAAAGCTCCTTGGCATACATGGGGTCTAGTGAATCGTGTAAGAGAGTGTCTTTCTGTGATAGGCCACTAGATGTCCATGTTGAAAGTAAAGGAGTTCAAGTACAACATAATCTCATCAAAATGTCCCTTCTAACTACTTCTTGCTAAGGTCCCTTCTAATTACTTCTAACGGGTGCCATATCACTTGACCATATTACTTGCTAATTTCTTAACTACGTTTTCATAACATATGTGTAAAGACCCTTGAATCATCACTCTTCCTTTTTAACATATGGCAGCATATAATTCTCAAAATATCATGATCAGTATATCAATAAAAATGATCATAAAAGGGTTGACACTCCTACTAACACAATGCTTATTTATAGCATTGTGAAGAATATGCATGGAAGTCTATACAAATAATAAACTTGATAAGAAATAATGGAATATGTTTTCTTTGCCATCTTTCTAAATAATGTTTAAATTTTAAAATCTAATCTCGTATCTCGTTTCTCTCTCCTCCTTTGTGAATAAGGCTTCATTGCCATCTTTCTAAATAACTTTTAAATTTTAAAATCTAATCTTGTTTCTCTCCTCCTTTGTGAATATGGCTTCTTTCCCATCTTTCTAAATTTTAAAATCTAATCTCATTTCTCTCTCCTCCTTTGTCTTTGGAACAGCACACTTTTTGTACATAGTCGTAGCCCCTTCCAGGTACTTTTGTGTAATTTAGCAGGGTAAGGCCACTTCGCTCAACAAAGCCAGAGAGCACATAATCCTGCTGAATTTAGCGGGGTAGGTCACTCTCAACAAAGCCAGCGAGCACATAATCCTGCTGTAGGCGTATATATCCATACAAGCTATTTCTAGCATGGATGATTCCTCTAAAATTTTGGTAAAACCCTTGACTTTTTATGATGTGCAGTTTCACCGTTTATAAATTAAAAACGGAATCCCGAAATTTAAAGCTATAAAATCATGATTGTTGTGAGCAGTAGATTTAGTCCGGCAAAAAGCACTTTCACATAGGATGCAGAAAAGGTAAAGCTGACAGGCAGCAACCGGTGTACCGACTCGCTGCCTCCGGTCCTTCCCGGCAGGGAACAGGCTATCGGCCGTCTCCGGTCTACTCGAGCGATCTCCGAGAAAATGTGCGGGAAGAGGGGAGGGGTTTTGCGTGTAGTTTGTTTGGTGTTGTTTATTTGAACCATGGAAATCGGTAACAAGTCGGGATTGGGATTACTTGGGTCAGGTTTAGGTTCAAATCTGTCTGCTGTCATTATAAATCTAAGAGTATATCCAACAGCCCGCAAGTCAGATATACCAATAACTTGTGACTCAGCAAAAACTGAAACGTCCCAAAAACAACCTACCCTTTGAACCTTATCACAACAGGCCTATATCTCAATGAGGTTTGATCCCTGGTAAGCTGAGTAAAAATCACCATCCCCACCAATAAGCCCCGGACAGACGGAGCATTCCGGAGTTTTCTGAAGGGCATCGGACAGAGGGAGCATCGGACAGAGGAACCAATAGGGTGTTGTTATTCAAGCTTTGGGGCATTCCGGAGTTTTCTGAGGGGTATGTGAAGCCTCCCTGGGGCGGGGAATCAGCATATGTGACCGTGGCCTGGTTGGTATCGAAGGGTAACTGGGTAATACATACATACATAGGTATGAGGATTCGGAAGCGTTCCGGAGCATTAATCACATCTTCCAGCTCATGGGAAAGGGCCAGGAGCTCTAGTTCCTCTATCGCCAGTAGCACTGACACTCTCAACGGCGAGGAGGAGTTTCTTCTTCCGCTGGTAGCAGCTGTCATGAACGTCCAGCGGTCTGAGGAGGAAAAGGAGGTCGAAGGTGAAGGAGAGCATGGTACCTGCGCCACCGCTCTTAGAACTCATCCTCGTCCTGCCCACAACTGGAGGAACGCTTTACAGCTCCAAGGCGGCCATGATGGGAACAGTGAAAATCAGATTTTTGAGGTTAGTTTATGATCTTTTCCACTATTTTTGATGAGGTGCATTTCAGAGTTTGTAATATACATCACATTTGTTTGTTTGTTTAATGTGCATGGATCCAATTTTAAATTTATATAAAACTAATAGATAGAGTATATACTAGCACAGCCACTAACTCCGCTAACTTCCGCTAACTCGTGGTTAAAAAAAAATTCAATAAAAATGTCAGGTTAAAAAAAACTAAGTAAAAATGCTAGGCCCATGCATGAAGAAACTGGACAGTTGAAGAAATTCAAAAGTTAATTATTTAAACGTGGCAATCATATGATGTTACAGTAATTTCTTAATATGATTAGGTAAATGTTAAAAAGTAAACAGGTTAACTGATGCTTTTATAAATGCAAAGAAGTTATGAACAATAAGTCTGACTCATTGATTTTGGAGGACGACTAAGAATATGCCAGCATTTTCAATGCATAACCATCAGATTAGAATTTAAAATTAAAAGATCATTAATTGTGCCCATCTCCAATAGGTATAAGCCTTTGGACGTAATAAACACACCAACATTAATAAATCCATATTGATCAGAAATCATTTAGATACCTATAAATTTGTATTTTAATTGTTTTTATTCTTTTAGACATTTACAACAGATTTACATTTATAAATAGGAAAGAAAGATAATATGATAACAGAAATAAAAATGTTAAAAATAATTTTTTTAAGTAAAATTACTCTCCAATTTCTTCATATGTCTTTAATTCCAGTAAACCATCTTATTGCCCTTTCTCTGTCTTTTCCTTTTTAAGATTTGGCCACTTTGAATGAGCTACAGAGAGTCTGGAAGAAATCAATATACTCTATGCGATGTGCCCCTTAAGTAGTATTGCATTTGAGGAGTAGATCTCATCGAGAGGAGAGGTACAGCAGAATCATGGCTTATATATATATATATATATATATATATATATGTTGCTGCATGCAGCCGTTAGCAGCCGTTATAGCAGATGCATGAGTGCCTCGGCCCAAAATCACCGTTACAGACCCCGCGAGAACTTAGTGCTCAATCAATTTGATCTTAGTTAATGTTACCGAATCTGCTTCTCCATCGACTTGGGCGAGGAAGTGAACAGATGTATTGTGGAAGGGGTGGAGCAAATGGCAGTGCCGGCGGCATGCACAATGCCGCAATTGGGTGCAAACTGGGTTTCCGTTTGTGAGCCTCCCCAAACCCTAGAGTTCGTCTTACACCTGTTGCACAACATAACACACAAATTTGTGGGTGGATTACATGTAATGTATGTAGATCAGTGGCAATATTTAGATTTATGGATGGATATATATGTACTAATTTGTATCTTAAATGATTCGTAGTTGAAACATCTGGGCAAAATAAGAGAGAACAAGGACAAATGTTAGAGGGTTTTGGTCATATTATGCTATTCACGTACGGACTTGTTTTCTCGCACGCCCTTATCATACGCAATGCAATCCTGAGGGTATCAATCTCTCTCGGCTATCTTCCGTACTGAAAATCGAGTATAAGAGCCCATAAGCCCCTTCAAGTTGCATCTGTGATAACCGTGCTGACGGCGTAGACTCGGAGGAAATAGTACAGGCGCACGAAAGAGATTAAACTAGTTGCGATTCATCCGGAATTCAAGAGGCACCACATATTATATAATGATATGCGTATCCCGCAATTCGGGACTTTGATCACACTACTGGCTTGGAAAGTAGTAATGTCAGTGGGGCACTTTTCTTTTCCACTGAACTGAAAACTCTGCGTGGGAAATTTATTCGATAATTCTTGGCTTCGTGGATGATATGAGGTGTTAAATTGTCATCCCAAAAACACAATACAAGTTTCCAACTCCACTGAAAATTCTGTGTAAGAAATTTATTCGATAATCCTTCACTTCGTAGATGATATGAAGTGTTAAACTGTCATCCCAAGAACACAATACAAGTTTCGAACTAATAATCTCTCTTCCAAACACAAGACTCACAAGACTCAAACTCGTGACACAAAACTCAAACTCGTGATCTCTCCTCGTACTGAAAGAAAAAGAATGTCTACGTCAACCGTGCACCTTGTAAACATGAAAGAACTGTTATGGCATAAAAGATTAATCTGCCTACCAAAATGTAGTCGCTTTTAATAAATAGGTTAACGTCTTTTTACTGTCGGCGTACTAAAATTCACTTTGGGTTTCGTTTCGTTTCGTTTTTGGATAATTCTTCACTTCGTGGATGATATGAGGTGTTAAATTGTCATCTCAAGAACACAATACAAGTTTCCAACTCCACTGAAAATTTTGTGTGCGAAATTTATTCGATAATCTTTCACTTCGTGGATGATATGAGGTGTTAAACTGTCATCCCAAAAAACACCATACAAGTTTCGAACTAATAATCTCTCTTCCAAACACAAGACTCAAACTCGTGACACAAAACTCGAACTCGTGATCTCTCCTCGTACCTAAAGAAAAAGAATGTCTATGTCAACCGTGCACCTTGTAAACATGAAAGAACTGTTATGGCATAAAAGATTAATCTGCCTGCCAAAATGTAGTCGCTTTTAATAAATAGGTTAACGTCTTTTTACTGTCGGTGCACTAAAATCCACTTTGGGTTTCGTTTCGTTTTTCGCAGGACGACGGGGAGGGCGAGAAAGTAGAGAGCAGATGGAACGGGAGTATGAGGTAGATATCTATTCCTCAACCGTCCTCGTACCACTTTCCTGTTTATAGTACGACCGACTGATAATCCCGGTGCTTTTAATTATACTAAACTTTTATGTATGCCTTAAACATTCCATGATCTCATGTGAATCTATTCTTGCAGCAATCAATGGGATAACAGCAGACTGTTTAGAAAGGAAGGTACAGATAGAAGCTAACTACACCTTATATCTTTATATACTGTTCGTTAATGGAATATTGCCACTGAAATCCCATGCATTAGTATCTACATGCTACTTGTAATCAGCCTATTGCTAGTTAGGACTCCCTAATTATTTTGAATTGAACATCAGGAACTCAAGGTACCCTTCTCATAAAGGAAGACACGTCAAGCAGCGCCGAGAAAGAGATAACTGGAGGTCGTGATGAGGAATGGAAGTCGCCAAAACCAGGTCTTCTTGACAGGGGGAATTTGTAGAGGCATGAGAAGAAGTTAAGTCTGAGCAGCTACAAGGGGGAAAGAATCAAAGATGAGATTGGTTATATCATGGGAGGGAAGGACGATGAAACAAAGACCACTAAAAAGCTCAGAAAGCAGACTTATAGTCATCGCGAAGATGGGCGAAGAGTGGATGACAAAGCGATGCCTAATAAACGTTACAGTAATAATAATAACGAGGCAGAAGGGTCTCAATGCAGGCGGAGGAACGGGCAAGGGTGGAGGTGTTCTCAGCAGACTCTTGTAGGGTACTCTCTCTGCGAACACCATTTGGGCAAGGGCAGGTTTAGGAGTATAAACAGCAACAGCAATAACAATACTATAAGTACCCAGTCAAGGACTTGGGGCCTATTGGTGGGGGATGGTGATTTTCACCCAGTCCACCAGGGATCAAAACCCATTGAGACTTAGGCTCTTTGTGATAAGGTTCATGACAACCTAACTCATGAAGATTGAGACTTAGGCCCCTTGTGATAAGGTTCATGACAACCTAATTCATGAAGAATTGTATTTACAATCAGTTTGCTATTTATCATGAGGTTATTTTTCAGTTTAGATTTATGTCAAATTCCGATTTAATAACCATTCTAGATTCATTTCAAATCCAGATTTATTAGCTATTTATCATGAGGTTATTTTTAAAGTGAAAAATTTGAATAAAGATTTACCTCAAAGGGAGTTGATCCCTCTATTATGATAAATGAGAGATTTAAGCCACCATTTCTATTTTTAAAAGAGAATCAGTTTACTGTTATCATGAGGTTATTTTTTCAGTTTAGATTTATGTCAAATTCCGATTTAATAACCATTCTAGATTCATTTCAAATCCAGATTTATTAGCTATTTATCATGAGGTTATTTTTAAAGTGAAAAATTTGAATATTCATTTCAAATCCAGATTTATTAGCTATTTATCATGAGGTTATTTTTAAAGTGAAAAATTTGAATAAAGATTTGCACCTCAAGGGAGTTGATCCCTCTCAGCCCATGATAAATAGAGATTTAAGCCTGTTCTATTTTTAAAGTGAAAATTTTGAATAAAGATTAGCATTTCAAGAGCTTTGATCCCTTTGAGCCCATGATAAATAGAGATTTAAGATAGATTTAAGTGAGTTCAATTTTGAATAAAGATTCGCATTTCAAGAGCTTTGATCCCTTTGAGTCCATGATAAATAGAGATTTAAGATAGATTTAAGTGAGTTCTGTGAAATTTGAATAAAAATTTACACCTCAAGAGAGTTGATCCCTCTCAGTGCATCCATGATAAATAGAGATTTATGCCTGTTCTATTTTTAAAGTGAAAATTTTGAATAAAGATTCCCATCTCAAGAGTTTTGATCCCTTTCAGCCCATGATAAATAGAAATTTAAAATAGATTTAAGTGGGTTCTGTGAAATTTTTAGATAATAATATTTATGTGTATGTAAAAGTTTAAAATTAATTTAATACTTTCAAATTTATATCATTATAAATCCAAATAATAACAAAATCAAGATATATCTATCTTAAATCTGAAATTTTATGACTGATCTTTATACAAATGTATTATAATATACATTAATGATAATATTAATAAAAAAAAATTATAAATTAGATTTAGTCCGGACTTTGTTATTATTTTTTAGTTATGATTTCAACAAAATCTATCTTAACTCTAAAACTCTAGGACTAATCTATTGTATTGTATTCTACTGTTGAGCTGCATGTGCGTTAACTGTACTTATAATTACATTTTATGACTAATCTACTGTATTGTACTCTACTGTTGAGCTGCCTGTGCGTGAAACTGTTGAAGCTGCGTCTGCTTTATTGTATTGTATTCTAATGTTGAGCTGCATGTGCGTTAACTGTACTTATAATTACAGTTCATGATTAATCTACTGTATTGTATTCTACTGTTGAGCTGCCTGTGCGTTAACTGTATTTATAATTACAGTTCATGACTAATCTACTGTATTGTATTTTACTGTTGAGCTGCCTGTGCGTTAAACTGTTGAAGCTGCCTCTGCTTTAATTTGCGCACTGACTAACGGTAACTACTTGATATTCATTTCGAATCAAAACCTCAATTATCGTTTATAATGTCAACAAATTAGATTAACGGGTTAATTAATTACATGGCGCAATTATACCAGCATATTTAACATCAAAACTCTAATTATACCAGCATATCTAACATCAAAACTCTAATTATACCAGTTTAATTTTACTTAATCATTTAAACTTGGCATTTACATATCCTTACAGTGATTTTTTAATGTGATTAGGTAAATGTTAAAAAGTAAACATGTTAACGGATGCCTTGATAAATGCAAGAAAGTTATGAATAATAAATCTAAGAGCGAAGTAAGTCGTTGAACGAGAAGATCGGGGATGACAGATAAGAAAGAAAGAATGATTGTGGACAACTCAGCAAGCGGAAAAATCTACCGTTGGATGCTTTGGAGCACCGTACGATAAGGAAGGAAAGACAGGCTGACGAAGCCTTGAAAACGCGGGTCAAGTCGACCTAAGGTTTTAAACACCTAGGGTTTTGGACACCTAGGTTTCGGCCTAATATTGTCGGTGAGCTATTGTAATGTATAAATAGAGGTCTAAAGGACCTGGGATGGTTGGTGTTATGATTATCATTGTTGTCTTTGTTGTTGTGTGATCAAACGAGTAGTAGTGTGTGAGAAAGAAGTGCTGAGTATGAGAGCCTTCTGGTATTGTAAGATTTTCAGCTGTGTGCGAAGATCAACCCTGTAGCTGGGTGCATAGGGAGGGGAGAGAAAGAGAGGAGAAGAAAGAAGATCTATTCGCTAAGAGTGCAGACAAGAAGTGTATGCTTTGCCTTAATATATTATAGCATAGTTCTGTGGATGTAGCCCTAGAGAGAGGGTGAACCATGTATATTTTTTGTTGTGTGTGACTGATATTCTATCTCTGTCATCAATAGACTGTGATTGCAATACTATGTTAGATTTGATAAGTAGATGTGCAGAATAGATCTAAGTTGATAAGTGATATATGAATGTTGTGTTGTGTTAGATCCACTTGATATCCCATTTGGTTGTAGACATCCTTGTCCTGCAACCCCCTCATAACTTCTTCGGGTGAGATTGCATCTACTTCGCAGGTGTTGCTGAAAGGGTCAGTAGTTAGGGCTTGTTGGTGCGCTCCCCTGGGTCTTCCCTTGTGCCAACAAATGGTTCCGTTGTCGGGACATGAATCTTCTTGAGGGAATGTCAAGGTGGTTCCCATCGAAGACAGAGATTCAAAAGTGGATAGAGGATCAAGAAAAGGACTTTGCTGAAGCCCAAAACAAGAACCCTAATATTAATACAAAGGATTGGTTGGAGAAATATAACTTCACTGATATACACGGAATTTTATTTGTGGGAATCCATCAGGAGTTGTATGAGTGGCTAGCTAGATTAGCAGATGTACCCAGTTCGAGATCCGATCTAGACCTCTTGTGGTTTGGACGTCGAAGTTGATCAAGAAGGTCAAAAGAGTTGATAACGTTGTATCACGAATAGTAGATCACTGGTTTGATAGCACGATTGGAGGGTACATCACAGAGTTTGTTGTTAACAAAATAGAATCATACAACCAAGCCGAGAGATACTTCTTCAAGGGACCTAGAGGAAAATTTTTACAATTCTTGAAGTTGAGACTCAAGATGCTATTGGATAAGAAGAACGTATTGAAGATACAATAGATTGGTCCGATCTAGAAAGGCTAATGTTCAAGAATTAAGACAATGACAATGACACAGAAGTTGGACATACGCACAGTGGGAGAGTGTTTCAAGAAGTTCACCTTCCAAACCTATTTAAGCATAACTATGGGGAGGAGGGTTTCTACAATGGAGAAGAGGCAGAACTTATAGATGAAGAACATTCAGAACCCGCTAGGGTAGAGGAAGGGAAAGCTGAAGAACTTCGCCGAGAAGAACCTGAGACTTCAAAAACTACGCAAACCATTGAAGTAAGTAATGTTATCCATCTTGTTGATTCAGTAAGAAACCAGAGTACTCAGAGCATTTTTAATAGTATTATGCCACATATTGAGTCAGGAACCCTAGGAAGATCTATGGAAGATGAGATGAGGCTTCCTATATTTAGGGGATATGGATCTGAATATCCTGATCAACATTGGTTCCTATGTGAAGCTGTCTAGAATATTAAAAATGTCACTGATGAAGCTGTCAAAAGAACCCAGTTTAGTACCACTCCAAGGGATCGTGCAATGAGTTGGTACATGAAGCTTGTCCAAGGACTTGCACAGTCTAAGACACTGAATCATATTAAGAATGCGTTGATTGCAGAGTTCAAGAAACCCAAGTCGGAGTCACAATGTATTACAGAGCTGAAAGAGATCAAGAAGAAGGTGGTCGAACCTGTTTTGGAATTCGATCAGAGATTCAAAACCTTAACAGGTTGATTGACTTTTTAGATCCCAGATAAACAGAAGAAAGAATGGTTCATTGTTGCTCTCTTACCACACATCAGAGTCCCTCTGATGCAACAGAAGATTGCTTTGCAGCCTGAGGCGCTGGAGATCGCCATGAAGTTAGAATCAACCCTATGGGAGAATCCAATGCAGGTATGAGTCAGATCTTGAGTCAGCTAACTAGTTTGTCTCTGTAGGTCGAAGATATGAAGAAAGACAAGGGAAAATATAAAAGAGAAGACATATGGTGTGTTAGATGTGGATCAGAAGTCCATGACAAGGAACACTGTCCCATATTCAATGAATACTTGGCTTCTAGAGATCCGAACCCTTTGAAGAAAGTCACCTTACCTTGGTGTGAGGTATGCGGAAATAGACATCGCCTTGGTGAGTGCTACTACATGCAAAAGCATGTTCAGACACCTACAAATTTGTACTGTACATTCTGTAAGTCCGTAGGACATGATGATAGGGATTGTAGGGCTTACGATCTCATGCATGAAAGGTTGAGAGACATATATAATATTCAAGGTGAAGTACAAAAAGAAGGAAACACTGCACAGTATAAATCTGCTAGGAGAGACAACTTCAATCATCGCGGTGGATTCAGAGGAAGAGGATGAGGAGGAGGAATGGGTCAAGGCTGAGGAAAGATCATCTATTAGAACTACGCACAACTAGGACACCTTGCAAGGGATTTCTAGAACGCTTATACCATTTGCAACTACTGCAACTCGTTTGACCATGTTATAGAAGATTGTCCTGTGCTGCTAGCTAAGCTTCAAGAAAGACGAGGACCTTAGTAGAACCTACAAATGCAACTAATATATGCTGAGCCTCATGGAGAAGACCCTAGAGTTGTTGTTATAACCAGAGGAGGTGTTGTTATAGGAGATGATAGAATGACCCAAGGGAATACTATAGAAGATTCGGGAATTAGGAAAGGTGCAGAGAAAACCCAAACCTTTGATGCAAAGAAATAAAGACAAATATTTGAGGAAGCCATAAAAAAAATCAGAGGAGACCAAGGCTCTTCATCAAAGACAAGACTAGAACTAAGATAATATGGAATGCCTCTGGCATTTGATCAGTCTGCTTCGCCAAAAGAAGGAAAAGAGGTAAGAAAGCTCATGGAATTTTTATATACTTGTATTAAGTTGATTCAGGATGAAAGTGTTGTACAAGAGTTACAAAATTTAATCAAACAATATGAGCTCGGAAAGATAGACCCCTTACTGAATAGGGCAGTACACCAAGTCGGTAAGAAGAGAAGGACAAATAAGGAATTACATTTGAATGCTCAAATAGGAGAGTATGAGATAGATTATGTAGTCCTCGACTTAGGGTCAGAGGTCAATGTCATGACGAAGGAAACCTGGGCACTGATGGGAAAACTGAAGTTGATTTATTCCCCTATCAGGCTTAGGATGGCTAATCAGCAAGCTATAAGTTCTTTTTGCAGATTAGAACATGTCCCTATGGACATTGATTGAGTAAGAACATTTGCAGATTTTGAGGTAATTGAAATAGTTGATGATAGTTGTCCTTACCCCACGTTGTTAGGAATTGATTGGGCCTTCAATAATTCCAATGTGGTTGATTTAAAGAAAAGAAGTATGATTTTTGAAAGAGATTTCCTTAGGGTCATTGCACCCTTAGATCCAGATGAGGGTCAGTGATACACATAACTTATCAGAGAAGAAGACCATGCATATGCACTAGAAAATATATACAAATTAACATCTAGACAACATGATTATATTAATCCCATAGATGATGGAAACTTAAGTTGTCAAAGTGAAAACGTATGCTCATCAGACTTAGAAGAATCACTAGAGAACTTGCAGAATAAGATATATGAAGTATCTACAAGAAGATGTGCTAGATTAACCAGAGAAGTTCACTGGATTGGCACAACAGTAAGCAACTTACCCACTTTTGATGGTCTAAATCCTCTGGAAACCTTCTTTTCAGACTTTGAAGAGAGTGTACCAATGCAACAAAGACTGTTGGCAATGGATGAGTCCCTTAGAGAAACCCTAGCAAGATGGTGGGGGGCACACAAAAGTAACATTACAGATTGGGTACAGTGTCGTACCCTGATGACAACGCGGTTCTCAGCACAAGTGGAAGGATGGGAAGTTTGGTACACAGGTCGAAGCTACCCAAAGGACCATGTGCGAAGAGGCCTGGAGAAACATTCCTCAAGAACAATGGGTGGACAAATTCATTAACACACTGGACACACCGCCTATCAACTGGTACCTTCAAGCAGAGTTGTGCCTCATCACTATGGATTGGGAAGGTATGACTCATAATTTTGTAACTACATTCCTATTTGAAAGACAATTTCCTTCAGTAGATCAAGCATTATAGATTGCGAGACAAAAAGTATTTGAGGAGGCATCTAGCCTTCCTTTGGAACAAGAAGGGGACGAATGGACTGCACCTCTCTAGAAACTACAAAGTTGCTACAACATCAATGTTGATGAAGACGATGATCCTAGGAAGGTGAACATCGTAGAAATAGAAGGCCAAAGAGACGTGGAAGGACCAATATTTGAGCTACCATCTATTGAACAACCGATCAAGCTTAAGAAGGTCAATATTGGAACAGAGAAGACACCAAATTTTGCAAATGTTGGAGATTATTGGGATGCTGCCACCACTGACAAAATTATAGAGTTACTGCATGAATATTAGGACTTGTTTCCAACCAGGTTCACTGATATGAAGAGCATTAAAGGACCTATGGAAGAGATGAGGATCCATCTGAAGCCAGATGTAAGACCAGTCATACAGAGACCTTACAGACTGAACCCTAAATATAAGGAAAAAATGAATATTGAGCTTAACAGAATCTTGGAAGAAGGGATTATAGAACCCGACAAAGAGTCAGAGTGGATTATCCCTATGGTGGTACAAGACAAGAAGACATGAGAAATCAAGATATGTGTAGATCTCAGGAAGATGAATGATGCTTGTTTGCATGAACCCTTCCCTACACCATTCACTGACGAAGTGTTAGATAATGTGGGAGGCCAGGAAGTATATTCTTTTACAGATGGATTTTCAGGATACCATCAGATCCAGATTGCCAAGGAAGATCACCATAAGACCACATTTGCAATAGAATGGGGATCCTACCAATATACAGTAATGTCATTCGGATTGAAGAATGTCCCAACCCTCTTTTCCAGGGTGGTGGTCGAAGCATTCAAGGAATTTCTGCATAAATATTTAGAAGCATATTTTGATGATTGGACTATTTTTAGTTTATTGAAGAATCATATTGAATGTCTAAGGCTAATGTTGGATAAATGAAGGCAGTGCCAAATTGCCTTGAACCTGAAGAAATGCATTTTCTTTTCACCATTTGGAGTTTTGTTAGGACATATTGTATGTAAGCAAGGATTGTTGGTAGATCCATCCAAGATCACCATTATAGTTGATCTACCCCCTCATACGTCAGTTAAACAGTTGTGCACTACATTGGGATACACAAGATATTACAGAAAATTCATGAAAGGATATGCTCAGATTATAGCGCCCATGGAGAATCTGTTGAAGAAGGATTGTTAGTTTAGTTGGACAGAAGAATGCCAGCAGATCTTTGACACACTGAAACAAAAAATTGTTACTACGCCTATTCTGGTTTTCCCAGACTGGACCAAGAAGTTTCATGTGCATGTCGATGCATCTTCCATTGCTTTAGGAGATGTGTTAGCACAGCCGAGAAAAGAGGATATTTACCACCTGTTAGCCTTTTCTAGCAGGAAGCTATCAACTGCTGAGATTAATTACACCAACACTAAGCGAGAAGGGTTAGCCATGGTATATGCATTGTAGAAATTTCTCCACTATTTGTTGGCAGGACACTTTAAAATGTTTACTGATCACTCCACGCTGAAATACCTAGTCAACAAGCCAGTGTTGGGGGGAAGGATATGCAGATGGATTCTGCTATTTTAGGAATATGATTTTGAGATCATAGTAAAGCCAGGGAGAATGAACAAAGGTCTTAATCACTTGTCAAGGTTGGAACATGGTGAATAACCGACCAGTTTGGAGGATGCACTACTGGATACTCAACTATTGGCCATTAGAAATATCGATGACCACTTCGTAGAGATAGTTCAGTTCCTTTCAACAGGAATGGCACCTACTGAATATACAATCCCTCAGAAGAAACAACTAGTAATGCGCGCTGCAGACTTCTCACTTATAGCTGGACATCTATACAAGATGTGACCTAATGAGATATTGAGAAGGTATGTTATGGAGGAAAAATGACTACTGATCCTTGCAAAAGCTCATGAAGGCATCATAGGAGGACATTATGCAGGAAAATCAACTGTGAAGAAGGTTCTTAGACCCAGACTTTGGTGGCCTACCTTACACAGAGATGCTAAAGACTATTCAAGAGCCTGCTATGTATGCCAAAGAGTCGAGAAACCGTCCAGAAGAGATGAAATGCCATTAGCACCACAACTAAATCTACAAGAATTTGAGAAATGAGCCATTGACTTTGTTGGACCTATAAATCCACCAGGAAAGCGTACAGGAGCAAGGTACATAATTACAATGACAAAATACTTGACCAAATGGGCCGAAGCAAGAGAAATTAAGGACTCTAGTGCAAATACAGTTGCGCGCTTCATATTTGATGAGCCCAAAGATACTTATGAGTGATCAAGGTACACATTTCATCAATAGTATAGTTGAAGCCCTGACTGAAGAATTTGTAGTCCACCATCAGAAGAGCACACCATACCATCCACAAGCAAATGGGACAGTTCAACAAGATTTTGGAAACAACACTAACCAAGATTTGCAGTGTGACTAGGGATGATTGGGATTTAAGAGTACCAACAATATTATGGGCCTATAGAACTACTTGTAAGAAACTAACAATGCAGACCCCTTTCAAGTTGGTATATGGCCTTGAAGTTGTTGTTCCAATGGAATATTTGGTACCGAGCCTAATAATTGTTTCCTTTACATATATGGACGACCCAAACATTGTTCAAGAGAGGCTTGCACAGCTAGTTGAGCTAGAGGAAGATAGATTCATTATAGGATTCCATCAGCAGGTTCAGAAGGAAAGAGAGAAGGCCTATCACGACAGACACATCTAGTACTGGTATATGACAACAAGTTCATAAAACATCCTGGGAAGTTCAAAACGCATTGGCTAGGGCCATACGAGATCACTTACGTTACAGAGGGAGGAGTTGTGCAATTGAAGACTCTGAATGGGGAGTGGAAGGAAGGTTTAGTGAATGAGAGTTGGTTGAAATTGTACTATTACAACCAGCTACCTCGCAGTTCTCAGTAAAAGCATGAAGAAGAGGGTCTATGTACCAGGTGCAGTTGAAACTGGGTACCAGACACAGAAAAGACAGTCTTCACACGGGAAGAAGAGGAGGCATCGAGCAGAAAGTAGAGGCTGGACTGTGCAGTCTAGAGTCGAAGTAAAACAGGAAGCTCAGATCTGAAGTGCCTCAGGACGAGTCATAGGTGAGTGTTGGGGGTATGTTGGCCCTTGGTTAGGGAAGTATGTGAAGATCAAGGAAGAAAAGGGAGAATGCAAACTTCACAGAAGACATAGTGACTGTTATTGGGTCAAAGTGAGCAAAAGAGCAGAAAAGACGGAGTGAAGTAAGTCGTTGAACGAGGAGATCATGGATGATAGTTAAGAAAGAAAGAAGTATCGTGGACAACTTGGTGTTATCGTCCAAAGTGCTCAAATGGATAGAATTATTAAGCATGTTCCTCTCAATTATGCGTGAAGTGTAGCATCTTCACATACAACTTTCTCAAGTGTATGAAGTTGGTTACAAGTGTCACAAAATGATGCTTTCGGACATGCACTTGACCAAATAAAACGACTCTAAGGAGACACTTATAACATCACATATGCTTGATTTGAAGAAGGAGGACTGGTTCACTGAAGTCAAACAAATCTTGACACATGAAAGGAACCCCGAAACAAAGGTTTTGAGGAGGAACACTCCCCTATTTCACCCTGACGTTGGCTCCCCACCACGAGCTTCCAGGAGAACTTTATAACACTCCACAACCCCTCACGAAGGAGCTCTGCTCATGTATTGAAGCGGCGCTCCCTAAGAGGGGAATTGCTACGGTATCTGATACTGCTCTAAGGAGGCGATGCTAATCCCCGAAGCGATGGATTGGCAGATTAGGAGAATAAGGGGATGATCTTTCGAGATTAGGAGGTAGTTGTGTCCAATTCTTGGTTTCATCAAGAGATCCATGATCTAAGGAGAAAGGTTCCCAACTTGTTCTAAAAGATAACTCAAGAGGTTAAGCTCTCTTAACCTATATAAGCTTGAGCTCTATGATGGTGGAAAGGGAGAAGAAGCTGAAGACATGAAACTTATGAAGGCCTTGGAGGAAACTCTGGTCGACAAAGGAAGTGATGAAGTTGTTATCTAGGTTGTGGATATTTCAAGAAAGGTTTAGACGAAGAGGACTTGGCCAATTTCGCGTGCATCTATGATTGTAGTCTTGTTGTTGTTTTCTCATCAATATGACATGCTTGGCACATTTTCTTTCTAGTTTATTCTAATGTCACTAGAACTTATCATTAATTGATAGATCCATTTTCAAACTAATATCAATAGAGTAGGAAGTGGTGCATTATCTTGTCTTGTCCACATAATAACTCAGCCCGAGGAGCAAAGGATTGGGCTTAACTTCGAGATGGGGACAAGCGTCGATAAAGGTACCTCTGTCATCCTTCCTTCTCATGTGTTGGTTAGAAGATTTGAAAGGAAGTGAGTGTCCATGTTAAGCATTTGTCTAGAGTTAGGGTCAAGATATTAGAGGCAATCTACCTGTCCACAGCGAGATTTTCCTATGGCCATGACTCCCTTTGGGGAGATAGCCTCAATCGAAACTTCTTGATCTTGTCTTGTCCACATAACTCAGCGAGGAGCAAAGGATTGGAGCGCAACTCGGAGCGTGCAGGGACAAACGTCGATAAAAGGTACCTCTGTCATCCTTCCTTCTCATGTGTTAGTTTAGAAAGATTTGAAAGGAAGTCAGTGTCCATGTTAAGCATTTTCTGTCTAGAGTTAGGGTCAAGCTCTTAGAGGCATTCTACCTGTCCGCAGGGAGATTTTCCTACAACAGAAACTGGCGACTCCACTGGGGAGATAGCCTCAAATCGAAACTTCTTGTTTGGATTTTTCTCCTCATTGACCTTGTTCTATCCCTTGATTGTTTCATACCTAGTTCACTCCTCTTTTGATTAGTTTCATTAGCTGATTGGCTCCTTACCTTATCACACTCAGCACAATTGTCGAAATTGAATTGCAATTTTTTTATTTTTTCACATTTCTGGGACTTTTAGACCCTGGCGCCCCTGTCCTAGTGTTAACATAGCACCAGTGCTCCCCCATAGCTTTGCACAAAGTGATATAATTCTCCTTGCCTTGGGAAACAGAGCGCCAACCTCTTTTTGGCCCAAAAAGCCCTCCAGAACTACCTTTTTTATGGTTTGCCTCTGTGTCTCTTTTGCTGAGTGACCTAGTAAGTTAATGTTTCTTCCCTTTCAGCCTTGACATCTGTCTTTTTGAAGAATAAACATATTGTTAGTTGGATCTTGTATCCTTCTTCACTATTTTTCATTGAGTTTTTCCTCTTGAGTGAAGTTTGAAACCCATGCATTGTTTTTCTCTCCTCATCAGTTGAGTAAAAACCCTGGTGAAGGTCATCAAAGGCCTACAGACCTCTTCATCTCAATTTCAGTCAAGGTCATTGTTCTTCAACTTTTGCTTTTGGGTGTGAAGTTTGTTTTTCTCTTTGATTGTTTCTTTTCTTTCTCTTTTCGTTTTGATTGCTACGAAGGGTGTATTGTTTGTGTGACTTTTGCTTGTGCTAGTTTGGTTTTCATTCATATAAGAAAGATAATTAGCAATATGAGCATTGTGTTGTATTGATCATCACTCATACGCAAACAATAAAAGACATCTTTATGATCGATTGTGCATATTATAAGGCACTTAAAAGTTTTTGCATTACATCATGATTTGATTGAGAAAAGAATCGTTTGAGGGCATTCCTTATTTGTGCTTGATTAGTGAAAAGAACTCTCTCTCTCCCTTAACTAGATGTTCATCGAAAGGAAATGACTACTTATCATATTTGATGCATTCTTTGGGTCTGAGTCGTAATTCCATTTGTTTCACTTCCATGCACCCCTTTGCGTAAAGAACAACCATAAAAATCAACGCTAATTAAAAGTTATCTAAAACTTTTTCTTTTCTATGATCCTCCACCAACAGTAGACTAGGCTTAGTACTTTGGATTAGGGTTGTG
The DNA here is from genome assembly GCA_010110895.2 of Picea sitchensis. NCBI lineage: Eukaryota > Viridiplantae > Streptophyta > Pinopsida > Pinales > Pinaceae > Picea > Picea sitchensis. The sequence goes on from SNQJ01S0016015.1 coordinate 53,981, forward strand.
AGCATAACTCTCCAAAGTTTCCAAAACAAACAGTAGCATCCAGAGTTAGGGAGAGTCAAATCCAGTTATCGTATAAGTCTGCCTGGGATCCCCCTCTCACACAGGGGTTATGCACGAGGTCGCATTCGGGTGAGCTACGGGGACTAACCCTCCGTGGTTTAACTGATTGTGGTGGTCGGATCGTATTATGGGGATCACTTTGAGGTAAATCCACAATTACTGCGTGGAAGCCTTTTAGTTGGTTTTGGGCTTGATACCCTGCTCGTACGTTCTGGTCGGACT
>SNQJ01S0016015.1:55927-82085 GCA_010110895.2 Picea sitchensis
TCTTTAGGGTCTTACACAAGGTGACGGTGACGGGAAGTCTCACTGTACCTGGAGCAGACATTGGTCAAACTCACTCGGGCTCCTTGGAGGGTAAATCCACAATTACTGTGTGGAAGCTTGCACCAAGGCGTAAGTCCGTTAAGTAGGTCACCATTGTAACTGTTCCACCCTATCCCCGCCCCTTCTGGACTTGATCATGCGACGTTGGATTTCATCACCAACTAGTACGGTCATCAAAAGAAGGTCATGTTTGCTTGGTTGTGATTCTTAGATTTTTTAGCGTGTGCTGTTTCTTTTCGTTAGTTGGCCATAGATTTCTTTCGCCGACTCTTTTCCGCCAACATCGACCCTCCATACCGTTCGCAGAGACTACAGGGACTTCCTCCAGAAAATATGGAAGGAAACACCCCTCTACCCCTTCATTCTACGGAGGAATCTCCTCAACAGAGCGAGGTTCATAATACTACAACTTCCCAGGAAGAAGTTCCCATTTCTTTGGTAAATTTTCGAATTGTCTCAGAATCTCCGGAAGCTTATCACATTCCGGAGGGGTACGAACGACAAATCCTCCGCCTGAATTCCACTGGAGAATTTTTTGTCATCAATCCTTCTGACATTCCGGCCGGGTCTCCTCAAAACCCTTTAGCCAGTGACCCTTTTTGGACTGCGGACGTTGTTCGGAGTCCACCACACTTGGTGCGAGATCTTTATGGAACAGGGGAAGGTGTTGATGCACCTTTTTCCTACACTGTACCCCCAAATCACTTCACCGGTACTACCACTTTTACAGCCACACCAACTGTTGGTCCGAACATACCATCCGCCGGTCCAAGGTATACTATTCCCCTCCAGACGGCCCATTCGACAATGGCCCCACACATTCCGACTATCCCTGCCGGCAATGCAGTAGTTAATCAAGCCCCGATCGGCACACCTGTAACACCAAGACCTACACTCCCTTTTGGATTTAGGGCACTGAACGCTTCCGCTACCACCACTGCCCAAACCACTACGCAAAATGTACCGGGAAGTTCCATACCTATCCAACAACCCGGAGGGACTGGCCTTGGTGGTCCTAACCCGATCGGCAACATCGGTCAGTCATTGGCATCTAGCTTTCAGATCCCGGGAACTCTACCTCAAACCGGGGGGCATCTTCCCACCAGAGGACAAATTCCATTCGAAGGGAACCCTAATGCTGGGGGGCATCCTCCCACCGGAGGACAATTTCCATTCGGGGGGAACCCTCATGCTGGGGGGCAGCCTCAATCCGGAGTACACCATCAACCACAAGGAAAAAATCTGTCCGCCGCACCCAATCCGTGGAGCGTCGCTTTTCAAGGAAACCCACATGCCTCCATGGGACAAAATGTTCAGACTCCGCAACAACCCCCTTATGGACAAATGCCAAACCCACCCTATAATCCACAAAACCCATCCGGTTACCCTCCGCTCACAAACACTTCTCAAAACATCTCAAATCCTATGTACCTTGGTCAAAACCAACCTCACATGAGAGGGCCCATGAGTTATAACTATCCACATAACCCAGTATTGGGCCCCACTGGTGTCCCTCTGCCACACCAACATTACCCACAGGTTAACCGACAACTACCTTTTCTAGCCACTATGGACGTTCCAGACTTGTCTCGGTTAACGAATGATCCCATTTATCATTCTCCGGTTTGGCCAGCCATCCCAACTAAACTTCCTTCTGATATCCCAAAATTTGACGGAAAGCCCGAAGAAGACCCAAACAATCACTCGATGATGTTTCCATGGGTGGCGTAGTCATCGAGGAAGAATCCATCGCCCGGGCCCAGTACTTAGACTTAGTCTATTCACAATCCGGTACTCTATACGAGTTAATACCGAATGATACCCGTGCCACTAACGATCCATCCAAACCATCGACTGCTTCGCATGCGGATGGAGTTATTGGCTCCGTCAAAAATCAATCTACTACCCAGTCTACTGGAACAATCCAGCGACCCACTTCCACGGCTGCTCCCAGTCCAACTGCACCCTCTTCTACCCCACCTCAAACTCAGGTTTCTGGTGTGAATGAGGTCCAATCAACCCCTTCACAACAACTTGGGGGCAAGAAGAAAGCGAGAAACAAACCGAAGAAGAACAACAACAACGAGCAACCCAAGACCCAACCGCAAACCCCTGCTGCCGGAAAACAACCACAATGAAAACCGAAATTCCCATGTCTCATTTGCGGTGACGATCACTACACATGAGACTGCCCACATCGCGATGATGTGGCCAAACTTTTCAAAGGAAATTCACAACCTGCTGTGCTCACTCAGCCTTTTTCGCAGCAACAATCTTTGGTTGCACAAACCCCCATGCCGGGGGGCAATTCCAACCAACCCCATGATGAGGCCTCGACAAGTGCCCATATTTACATGTTTAACGGAGTTAATCTAACAACTCTCTCTGCGACATATGACACGCTAGTTAAATCTGATAAACCGAAGACTGCTAACGGTTCTCCGCCAGACCCGTTGCCACCCTCCGTCAATCCTCCATCTGTTAGCCCTCCATCCGGGCCACTCCAGATCGAGAAACCTTCGTTTGACTCTATCTTACGCCCTCCTAAGAGCACCATCCGGAAATCTACATTCAATCCTAATTCACGGGCTGCCCAAAACTACAACATCGTAGAAGATTTGGCCCAAGCCCCGTGTGCCATGTCCGCCTTGGAAGTTCTACAACATTGTCCCAGCCAACGTAGAACACTCTTAGCCGCCATCGACGCTTTTGATCCCGAGCCATCAAACAATATCATGTTTAATCTAGATGATCATCAACCACGACTCTCCCACCAGCTAGCTTTCCAAATCGATGTAATTGTTCACAATCAACAAATCCACCGAACTATCCTGGACGAGGGAGCCTCCACATGTGTCATGTCTCTAGCCTGTTGGAAAGGCTTAAAATCACCTGCCCTTAACAAATCCGCTACCATGTTACGTGCCTTTGATGGACGAGGTTTTCATCCTCACGGATTATTACAATCCTTAACCGTTCAGTTGGGCGGCAAAACTGTTACTGTTGACGTCGAGGTGGTCGATGCTCCCCTCGATTACAACCTACTACTTGGAAGAAGTTGGTTCTACGCGATGACTGTCGTCGCCTCATCGGTGTTTCGATGCGTACAATTCCCCCATCAAGGCAAAATTGTTACCATCGATCAGCTTGATTTCTGCACACCCAACGCTCGCATCCCTTCTACCAACAACATTCCCTTTCTGGGAGACCACCCGGTTACGTATGAAAGCGTTGGTGTTGGCTTATTAAAATATTCTAGCCTCATGGGTACTTTCCCTACACCACTTCCACCCACCGCACATCATATTTCCGCTGTCAATATGATTTCGACTATGCCTTATCAATCCTTGGAATCATCCGACCCTTGGGTTGTGCCTAGTCCTTTGGAATTCGATGTGCTCGGGGACACAATGCCTATGAGCCCATCCGAGGCCACATACGTAGCTATTCAATATACCTCTCCCTCTCCGAACACTTCACATTGATTGGCACCTGATACTTATTCGGTGCCCTCTTGGTTAGATTCCCTATCATCTGCCGTCGATTACATTTCCCATATTTTTCCTTCGGACGAATCTATCATGGAAATGCTCAGCATTGATGATCTTCCCTGGGATGACAACCACCATCGATCCTCTTTTCTTCCACCTTTGGAAGAAATCCAAGACATACGATCTGTCTTCCCCCCCCGATGTTACCGAAGCTTCGCAATCTCCTATCCTCACACAAGATACTCTCTCTGAGGGGAACATGGGTAACATATCTACTACGGTCACGATTGACATTTCAATCAAAGAAGGTGTCGTGGAAAAAATCAACCTTGGTGCTAATTGTACACCTGACGAAGTGGTCTCTTACACCACTTTATTCAAAGAATTCCGCGATGTCTTTGCATGGAGTTACGAGGAAATGCCAGGGATCAACCCTTCGATCGTCGTACACGAAATCAAAACCTACCCTGACGCGAAACCGGTTCAGCAAAAACTTCGCCAGGTTCATCCCAAGAAAATCGCAGCTATAAAGGAAGAAGTTGAAAAACTTCTAAAATCTGGCTTCATCTATCCCGTCCCTTTAACCAAATAGGTCTCCAACCTTGTTCCGGTTGCTAAGAAACAAGGGACCATCCGTGTTTGCGTTGACTATCGAGACCTCAACAAATCTTGTCCTAAAGACAACTACCCTACGCCCTTTATCAATCAAATCATCGATAATTGCACGGGGAGCATAATCATCGATAACCATATTGAAATCTTACCTACAGATCAACACAAGACCGCCTTCATCTGCCCTTGGGGAACTTTCGCCTATCGAAAGCTACCTTTTGGCCTTAAAAATGCTGGAGCCACTTTCCAGCGAGCCATGTTGTACGCTTTTCATGACATCAAACATATAGCAGAACCATATCTCGACGATCTACCCACACATTCGTTAAATCGATCCGATCACATTGATCATTTACGCGTGATTTTTCTGCGTTGTAGGTTCTACCGTATTCATCTGAACCCACACAAATGCATTTTCGCTGTCGAATCCGGCCAACTCCTCGGTTTCATTGTCTCCAAAGATGGGATCAGAGTGGATCTCTTAAAGATCAAGGCCATCTTAGCCTTACCCCCACCTACCAATTTAACCCAACTCCAAAGTTTGCAAGGCAAAGCAAACTTTCTTCGTCGCTTCATCTGCAATTATGCTGAGATCACTAAAGGATTTATGCGGTTACTGCAAAAGAACGTCCCTTTCATCTGGGATGATGCAGCTCAACGGTCATTCGACGCTCTCAAGAATGCTTTGACCCATGCACCTTTGTTACATCCCCCTGAATATACAAAGGATTATATCCTTTACTTGGTCGCTTCCACTTCCACCATCGCAATGGTGTTAGTCCAAGAAGACCCCAACGATGAAGAACACGTGATCTATTATCTGAGCAAGAGTTTATCTGGTCCCGAACTCAGATATTCGCATGTTGAGAAACTGGCACTGGCAGTCGTCATCGCTGTCCAAAGGTTCCGCCACTACATCTTATTACGCACCACCACGGTAATCGCAGACTCCAACCCCATGTACCACGTCCTGACACGTCAAGTATTTGTGGGAAAATATTCAAAATGGATCGTTATTCTTCAAGAATTCGATCTTGAGTTTACAAAGGCTAAAGCCAAAAAATCCCTGGTGTTTGTCGAGCTCATCTGCGCTCTCCCTCGTGCTGATGAAAACATCGAACCTAGAGATTCTCTCCTCGATGAATCTCTCTTCCTCATCAACACCTCTGATCCTTGGTACGAAGACATTCTCCTCTACCTTCAAACACAACGTTTTCAACCAAACATCTCTCGCGAAGAGCATCGACGCATTCATCACCACTCTCGTCATTATATCATCCTCGGTGACACTTTGTATCGCTGTGGTATCAACACCATCCTTCGGCGATGTCTAATTCACGAGGAGGCTGAACGTGTTTTGAACGATTGTCACCTTGGCGCTTGTGGCGGTCACCTCTCTGGAATGGCCACAACCCAAAAAATCCTACGTGCTGGCTACTTTTGGCCCTCGATTTTCAAAGATTGTATCGAGGCTGTCAAGAAATGCCCACCCTGCCAACTCTTTAACAAGAAGGCACGCACCCACCCTATGGCGCTGCACCCTATTATTGCCATCGGCCCCTTTGCCAAATGGGGCATCGATTTCATGCAGTGTAAGCCTACCTCAGCCGGGGGGCACGGTTACATTATCATCGCCGTCGACTACTTCACCAAATGGGCTGAGGCTATGCCTACCTTCCTGAATGATGGCCGTACGACAACTCTATTCCTCTGCAACCACATCATAACTCGTTTTGGTGTACCGCGTGCCATTGTCACTGACCATGGTGCACATTTCAAAAACCAAATGATGAGTGAGTTACATGTCAAATTGGGTTTTCGCCATAAAAACTCATCCCCTTACTACCCTCAAGCAAACGGACAAGTTGAGGCTATCAACAAAGTCCTAAAAACCATGATCCAATGCATGGTAGGGGAAAACAAAACATCGTGGCATTTACAACTGTTCTCCACTCTCTAGGCCTATCGCACCTCTGTGAAAACTTCAACTGGATTCACTCCTTTCCAGTTGGTCTATGGCATTGAAGCCGTCCTACCGATCGAGTGTGAGATCCCATCACTCAAACTGAAAGTAGAACTCCTGCCTCATACTTCCGCGGAAGAAGAACGATTTTTATATCTTTCCAAACTGGACGAAACATGTCGCGATGCTGCTCTCGCCAATGAGGCACATAAAAAACGAATTAAAAGTCAATATGACAAATCCGTCCACCCTCGGACTTTCGCGGAAGGAGACTTAGTCCTTGTTTACGACCAAGCTCACGATAAATTGGGGACAGGAAAGTTAGAACCCATGTGGCACGGTCCCTACATTGTGAAACGTGTCCTACATAAAGGTGCCTACGAATTAGTTGATCATGATGGAACCACCCTGGGAAAGCTCCAAAACGGGCTTTACCTTAAGAAGTATTATGCCTAGATCACCTAGCATTTGTACTTTGTACATTATTGTATTTAGTTTTGGTGTGTCTATTTCTTTCGCATGCTCGAGTCTTTACCGTTGCCACTCATGACTGTGCCTGTGTTTTCATGCGCAGATGACATCCTCCTTTCCTATMTTTTTTAAGTTCGCGGATGGCGCTAGCTGACATACCGGGAACATTGCTTCAGCAGCTTGGGTTATTTACCAATTTGACCAGGTGGTGAGCTCAGGAGGCATTTGTTTAGGACCAACAACCAACAATATGGAAGAATATCATGCTATCATTGGACTATTGACCCAAGCTTCCTCTCTAGGTATCTCTCGCATAATTATTTACTTAGATTCCCAACTGGTGGTTTGTCAACTCAACCGTATCTACGCTATCTGTAGTCATATCCTGCTACGCCTACACTTGCAAGTTCACGTCTCGAACGAATGTTCGATTACATCGAATATAGACACATTCCGAGAGAACTTAATAGTGTTTCAGATTCATTAGCTAATTATATCATGGATCGGTATCTTGCCCACATATAAGATTCAAGGAAATCAAAACTGTACATTACATGTAAATAAAAACACATCACAAACATCATCACATACAAATCATTGGCATCATAAAAACTCGAAACTGTATATATATATATATATATATATATATATGGCGTGACTGAAATGTTTGTATTACATCAAAAAGTGTGTAGAAGAGCAAAATATTGGGTCTGTTCACCCATACAACATCGTCTGACAAGGCATACAAAAACACGATCACGGGGAGACTCTAATCTCCCCGCATTGCGTTGTGCTGTGAGTAACACACTACTGCATGCACTACGCGCCTCAACAGAGAATTGATATTCTCTGGCACTCCTACAGTGTGCCGCTACAGATGTAAAGGCACATCCCCCCTCCGCAGAGGAGGGATACCCATCGTAAGGCCTTGGAGGTTCCTCTCAACCTCCCGGAGACCCACCACCGGTACTGCAGGGTCTACTGCGACTGGGGCGCCTCCACGATGCCCTAGTACTGGTATATCAACTGGGCGCACTGCTCCCTTGTCTGCATGTTGGAAACAAAACATCTGTTATAACTCTTTTACATACCCCAAAAAAAATACATATACATCAAAAACTTAAAAAACAAAGAAACTAGACAAGGTATGGCTTAGTCTCTTACCTGACTCGTCCCAATCTTCCCCCGTGGGCAAAATCAATTCCATACTCCCACGGAATTCTACGCCGGCATAAGGGAAGTCCTCTATCCAGAGGTACTATCGTCTCAACCAGGCAAAGAAATCACCAGTAAAGTGGAACTCTGACTCCGAAACTAGCCTTGGAGACAGACTAGTCCACCTCTCCATCCGAGGTTTTTCCACTGGTCGTACTGCCAGTGCTATCTGAGGTTGCATCTGAGGGATGCGCTCTAGGAAAAACGAGACCAAAAATGAGCCATAGCCGAACTGCTTCTGACCAGTCCTGCACCGTGAGATCTGTTCCTTCACATTTCGAAGGAACGCCGCACTCCAGTTGAACAGTGTTGGTTCCAAACACTGAACACCATAGGCCACCTGTGATCTCGACGCCAGATGAACGCTAGTGCTTCTGGTCACGCTGGTAATAGTGAATAGTATAGACCGGAGAGGCAGATCTCGTATATCCTTGATAGGGATCCTGCCCCCTACCAGCCTTGCTCCCGGAACGCAGTGGCGTGCCAGATACACGTCCACTTGCTCAGGTAATGCCCTCTTCCCATTAAAAGATATGGGGACCCCTCTTTTCGAGAGGCCGGTCAAAAAGTACACATCTTCCAACTCAATGGTTAGGAGTTGTGTGCCGATACGGAATCCCTGTTCCGCAACATCCCAAAGGCCAATCATATGCTCAAGTAATAACACCTCTCTCTTCATTTTTTGCAATTTGAAGAACTTAAGAAAGTCACAAACTCCCTAGGCGGCCCGCGTACAAGGACTCCGTAGAGCGGCTAAATCATCCATCTCATGTTCCCTCTCTTTGCATTCAATCATGATTGCCGAAGATACCTACAAAACAAAAATCAAGAATTTCGTTATTCCTCACGTTTTTGTAACTTCGGCGATTTTCAAAATCATTTTAAAACATGAAATAAAATACCCGTGTCATCTAAAAGCAACCACTCACTTTTTTTAACCACCACGCCCTTTAACATTTGCCAAGTAACGATAAAAACATTTTAAAAATGCAAAACGACTTTGGGGGCTGCGTGGGCAATTGGGGGAATTTTTTTATGAGTTCTTTTACTAAAAATGATCGGTCCAATCGATTGCAAGGGTGTATACATCCTAAAAACCCTTCTCTAACACATTTTTGTAAAAAAATCCCCCTATTTCATTAATTTTTAAAAAGAGGCCGATTTGGTTCAAAGAGGGGCGACCTAGGGATTTGTGTTTTAAATAAATAATGCCATGAAAATCAATTTGAAACCATGTAATTGAAATAGCAAAGGATGAACACCTACCCGGTTCAAACGGTGAGCGAGATGATCGATCGTAGCTCCGACAGCGAGGAAAACAAGATTTGCTTCAAAGTGAGATTCTCCATTACTCCAAAAATCCTTGCAAATGAAATGGTAAATGAGTTTTCAAATCAATTGTTATTTATAAAATTTCATTTTTATAAGGTATGGTCATTTTTGGGTTTCTCTAATGATGTGATGGTTTCACTAAACTCTGGTTTGTAGTTTCTGGCACTGCAGGTTTCCTGGCAATTATAATGAATTATTCACCTTGTCGCATTTATGAGCATAGTCTTAGTTCATTCTTGAGCTCGACAATATGAGAACGTAACCGGGTAAACTTTTATCTCTTTTTCAGACCCGTACGGATATGAACACATGAAAAAGGAACCCCCCTGGAGTCTCCTTTAAACCCTTTTCAGACTCTCTAAATATGAAAAGATTGTCGAGTGATCTTGTTTCCTTTCACAGTCGTTAAAAGGTCAGAAAGGGCGTCTTTCAAGCGATAGTTTAACCCTTTTTTGGTCTCGTTGGACTATTGTACGAAAAAGGAACTGAGAGAGTTCTCTTTTAAATGTTTTTCCAAACTCTATAATCCCGAAAAACCTTCGAGTTTTCTGTCTTTGGACTCGTTAAAGAACACATCGACAGGCCCATATGGGAACAAACCCTTCCTTCTTCCGGTTTGTTAAACAAAGGAAGAGGAACTTACCGAAGGTGAGTTATATCGAGCATGTGTTATCCTCCTCGAGCTCATTAAATCAAAAAGAGGTACTCATCTATCTTGATGGGGGAAAAAATTGAAAGGAGCAAGCCAAGCAGTCTCTTGAGAACATCATCCAGCACTTCTTAGAGTCGCCCTTGAACACGACACTTTGTCATCTGTACACATCATAATCCGCTGGACCTCTGCACTGAGCCGATCTTTTGATTTCCTTTCACTCCTTTGGGTCACCCGACGCAAGTCACAGTATCCATTGCATAGTTTTGGTCCATGTCATGTTTTGTTGTTGTGCCTCAGTGTTCAAGGGAAGTATCCGCCTTGAGAGTCAGCCATCCCAAGTATCTTGCCTCAAAACCTGTGTCAGTCCATGTCCATTTGATCTGCCAGACATATCTCCATGCCCATTTCGTGTCGTTGATGGGGGAAACATCAAGGCCCTCCCTCGACGAGTCTATTCCTGTCGACTCCAACACATTATCCGGGAATCAGACTTAGAAACCAGTTAGTACTTTGGGACCTGCATGCCTCAATGCCAGGGCTCCTCACATTCGACAGTAGGTTTACATCATTGACCTCTGATCGAATGATTCCACAAGTGTTCGACTTCAGCTCATCTATTCGCATTCGCTGGGATGTACTAAGGTACCTTGGGAATCATTGACATTAATGGTGATCTCCCTCGCACTTGTTAACGGTTCACACCATTGACTGGTAATAAAGTGGTTTCTACCATGTTCGACATCAACACACCTATTCACATGGTTGGAATCGTACCACGTTGGGATTGGTAAGAAGACCTTGGGTTGAGTAATCACTTTGATATACGCTTCACCTGGGCTGCGAAGGAATTTCCATTGGACAAAGAACACGTACACTGTTACATAGATCCACTTTGTATTGGTCGTGGTTATGTCTTGTCATCTCGTAGATCCACTGTGTATTCTTCCTGGCTACGATCAGTCTGAGTCATCAGAGTATAGATCCACATTGTATCCTCGGTGGCTATACTTTTCTATCAATACAATTATGGATCCGCAGTGTATTTTATGGCGGCCATATCCTGCTAAGTCTTGATCACCCAAGCATAGGTATGCCTGCCTTGGGTTTTGAAATATGTCACGATACTTGTTGGATGTTTGTGTGCAGCTTCTGTCAGGTTCTCTGAGTCTATACCCTTGCTTGGACATCTACAAAGTATTTCAGTTATCAGTTGGTATCTTCTAACTTCATACTTTGGGGGGCATTCTGTTACGCGTCAAAATTGCTCAACTGGATAAGTGTCGCATGTTCCTCTCAATTGTCGTAAGTGTCGCATCTTCCTTACAAATTTCGCAAGTGTCGCAAATGATGTTCAAACATACTGCCATGAAAAATGACACTAAGGAGACACTTATAACATCTCATATGCTTGATTTGAAAAAGGAGAATTGGTTTACTGAAGTCAAATAACTCTTGACACCTGAAGAAAGCCCTGAAACAAAGGTTTTGAGGAGGAGCGCTCCCCCATTTCATCCCTAGAAGCATTGGCGCTCCCCTACAAGGCTTCAGGGAGCGTTATAATGCTCCCCAGCCCCCTCTGAAGGAGCGTTGCTCATCTTGAAAGCGCTGGCGCTCCCCTAAGTCTTACCAGGGAGCGCTACAGCGCTCTGATGCCCCTTCTAAGGGAGCGCTGCCTAATCTGAGGCAGTAGTTGGCCCGTTGAGGAGAATAAGGGGAGGATCTTTCAAGATTAGGAGGCAGTTGTGTCTGAATTCTTGGTTTCATCAAGAGATCCCTGATCTAAGGAGAAGGTTCCCAACTTTTTCTAAAGATAACTCAAGAGGTTAAGCTCCTCTTAACCTATATAAACAGGCTCTATGATGGTGGAAAGGGGGAAGAACTGAAGACATGAAACTTATGACCTTGGAGGAAACTCACAGTCAGCCAAAGGAGAGTGATCAGTGAAGCTGTTGTTATCCAGGTCGTGGATCTTTCAGGCAAGGGTTAGACGAAGAGGACTTGACGAAGTTGTCGCATTCGCATCTATGATTGTAAGTACTGCTGTCGTTTTTCTCATCAATATGACATGCTTGGCCTGTTTCTTTCTAGTTTGTGTCTAATGTCACATGAACTTATCATTAATTGATAGATTTGTTTTCAAGATAATATCAATAGAGTAGGAAGTGGTCGTATCTTGTCTTGTCCATAGAACTCAACGAGGAGCAAAGGATTGGAGCGCAACTCGGAGCGTGCAGGGACAAACGTCGATAAAAGGTACCTCTATCATCCTTCCTTCTCATGTGTTAGTTTAGATAGATTTGAAAGGAAGTCAGTGTCCATGTTAAGCATTTTCTGTCTAGAGTTAGGGTCAAGCTCTTAGAGGCGATCTACCTGTCCGCAGGGATATTTTCCTACAACGGTACTATTCGTCACATTCACAATGTTGTTTATGTACCAGAGATACAGAAAAAAATGATCTTTGTTTCCACCATTACAGATCAGAACTTGAAGGTTGAATTCTTCAAGAATTATTGCATAGTGAAGGATCTTATGGACCAATTCAAAACTATTGCAATGGGAGTCAGAGCAGGAGGCCTATACAAACTTGATGTTACCAACAAATCACATCACGCACTGACTTCTGCAACTATGCCAACATAGATTCTTTGGCATCAAAGGTATGGCCACATCAATCATCCTGATTTATTATTATTACATAAAAATAATATGGTTCAAGGACTTCCCATGTTAAAGAATGAGAATGTTTCTTGTGATGGATGTGCATTAGGAAAGATGCACATAGATGAATTCCCCTCTAATCTTGATAGGAAAAAGAGAGATGTGTTAGATCTTGTGCATACTGATGTTTGTGGGCCTATGTAGACTAGGTCTTTAGGAGGTGCATTTAACTTTTGGTTATTTATTGATGATTGCACGAGATACACATGGGTTTATTTCCTTAGAAGAAAAAGTGAGGTTTTCGAGTACTTTAAGGAATTCAGAACAATGGTGGAAAAGAAGATAGGAAAATCCATCAAAATCCTCTGTTCAGATCAAGGGGGAGAGTATAAATCAGGGGACTTCATAAAATATTGCAAAGATCATGGAATAGTACAACAATTTACAATACCTCACACTCCACAACAGAACGAAGTTGCTGAAAGGAAAAACATAACTCTGGTAGAGTGTGCACGTAGTATGATGAAAGGTAAGAATATCTTGAATGTATTTTGGGTTGAAGCCATAAATACTGTAGTTTATTTAAAGAATAGAAGTCCAACAAGGTGTCTTTATAATGTTACTCCTTTTGAAGCCTTGTATGGTTCCAAACCTGCAGTTCATAATTTGAAAGTATTTGGGTGTAAGKATTTTACTCATATTCAAAAGGAGAATAGGAAGAAATTGGATGCTAAAGCCATTAAATGTATTTTCATAGGGTATTGTTCTGAATTCAAAGCATACAAACTGTTTGATCCTTCTACTCACAAAGTATTTGCAAGTAGAGATGTACTTTTCCATGAGCAGGAAGCAGGAAATCATGACAACAACAATCATGAGGAATGGCATAGACTTCTTGATGAAGGAGTTAAAGAAGAGAAACATCAACAATCACAGCAACAAGAACCACAACCGCAGTGACGACGACAAAAACAACAACGACGACGACGACAAGAAGGACTCAGTGATATTGACACTTCAAGCAGTCACAGTTCACTTAGAGGTGAAGACTAATCTTCACAAAGTGGGGAGGAAGATAATCAGTTGAGAAGATCTTCACGACAGGTTCGACTCCCTGAGAGGTATAAAGACTATGCCCTAATGAGTATCATTTCAAATGTCATAGAACCCATGAGTTTTGATGAAGCCAATGAACATGATGAATGGCAGAATGCAATGGAGGAAGAATATGAATCTATAATGAAAAAAAATACTTGGCAATTCATTGAATTGCCTAAACATAAAAATCCCATTGGATGCAAATGGATATACAAACCCAAGTTTAAATCAGATGGTAGTAGAGACAAATATAAGGCTAGCTTGGTTGCAAAGGGGTATTCACAAACAAAAGGTATTGATTATGCTGAAACATTTGAACCAATAGCTAAATTGAATACTATCAGATTGTTCACTGCTTTAGCTACAAAATACCATTGGAAGTTGCACCAATTAGATGTTAAATCTTCATATTTTAACTGTGAGTTAAAGGAGGAGGTTTACCTTACTCAACCTGAAGGGTTTGTGGAACAAGGGCAAGAACACTTAGTGTGTAAGTTAAAGAAAGCATTGTATGGACTAAAACATGCACCTAGGTCATGGTATGAGAAGATCGACTCTTTATTTATTCAACAAGGCTTTATGAGAAGCAAAAGTGATCCAAATCTGTATACCAAATTTGATGAGCAGGGTTATATAGTATTGATTTCCTTATATGTTGATGATTTAATAATTACAGGAAATTCAGAGAAATTAATTGATGAAATCAAGGAGCAGTTGTCACAAGTTTTTGAAATGAAGATCTTGGTGAGTTACATTATTGCCTAGGTCTTGAAGTTTGGAGAAATGCAGGCCAAAATTTTGTTTGTCAGAGTAAGTATGTCAGAGAAATACTTAAGAGATTTAAAATGGATCAGTGTAAATCTTCTATTGTTCCCATGCAGTAAAATGTGAAACTTTTTTGTGATGATGGTTCGAAGGAGGTGAATGCTACAATGTATAGACATATGGTGGGTAGTTTGAATTATCTCACCACAACCAGACCTAATATTGCATATTTTGTGAGTGTGTTAAGTTAGTTTATGGAGAAAGCTCTAGAAAGACATTGGAATGAAACAAAGGCAATACTCAGGTATCTAAAAGGAACACTTGATTATGGTATTAAATGTATTGATGCATCTGATGTTGAGTTGTCAGGTTACTTGGATTCTGACTGGGCTGACAATCTGGATGATCGAAGATCAATCACTGGATATGAATTTGGCATTGGATCTGGGGTTGTTTCATGGAGCAGTAACAAGCAACCTATTGTATCTTTGTCTTCTACTGAAGCAGAATATAAAGCCTTGTGTGCATCAACTTGTGAAACTATTTGGTTGAGAAGACTTCTTCAAGATGTTGGAAAAGAACAATAGGAACCTACAATGATCAAATGTGATAATCAAAGTTCAATCAATCTTGCAAAGAATCTGATTTTTCATACAAGGACAAAGCATGTTGATGCTCAATTTCATTTTGTTAGAGAAAATTTGCAGTCAAATGAAATAGCTCTTATGTATTGCAATACTAGTGAAAATGCTGTTGATATTTTCACTAAGCCTCTTGGAAAGATTAAGTTTGAACTGTTTAGGGAGATGTTAGGTGTAGAAGTCAATCCATTCTTCATTAACGGGGAGACTTGGAAATAATGGAGCAAGCATCAGTTGCAAGAGCAGTAGCGTAGTTGAACTCTACTTCACTTAATGTAGATCCTAGTTATCTGTGGTTTGATGTAACCAACTAAGTAGAGTAGTTTCCTATATAATGATGTAATCAGTCCTCATTCAATAATATAGAATGTCAGTGTAGCCTCACCTGTGTTTGTTTCTCATAATTCTAAGTATTTATGGGTGAGCGAACAACCTGATGTGTTGAGCAACATTCAATGATGTTGTCGTTGGTGTATATATCTTGTGATTATATGTGTATATATTTTTTGATTACTTTAGTATATATGTTGGAATATATTCGATGGTGTATATACCACTTATAGAAGGCTATACAACAAGCTGGCATGTGTCATTTCACAAATTCACCTCGATCTTTGTGGTGTATAGGTAGTCATGTCTCTCGAGCCATTTCATTTCGTGACACCTCAACTACATTCGCCACTTAACTTGAATCAAAATCCAATATGAATTTCTTGCTAAGAAGGAAGAATTAGGTAATTAATCTGTTGCAATGGCTCATCCAACAGATCCACTAGTAGTAGGACAACACGACGAGCTATTAAGCATCAATCTGAAATCACTCTCCAGTATCGAGGAGCGATCTTCAGTCCAACAAACGTAAATAAACTGTATATATATCAAAACATGTTAACATTGTTAACTAATCTGGCGGTTTAACTATCCTAACTTCCGCATAACTGTAACTGTTCACAACTGCCTCACAATTGTCCACCTCTGCCTATACATAATGTATCCGCATCCACTTTTATCAACAAGATTGATTTGTGTTTTGTGTTCTGTTAATCGTTGAGTTTATATTTGGCCTGTGTATAGTGGTATCAGAGCCACGTTTTTTTAACACATTTTTTTTTAAACTCCATGTTATTTTGTGTGTTGAATCATGTCTGCGTGAGAGGCGTGGAGCATTGGCTCTCACTAAGGGAGAGAACCCAGATCAGATCCAGTGATCGTTGTCTGCTCCAGTTTTTAGAGGGGTGATATGTTAAAACCGTTGTTTGCTGGTTGTTTTAGTTCCATGTTGGTTTGTGCATGAAGGGTCTCACTGCAAGAGAGATTGCAATGGAGCAGCGAAGGCTGTATACTGAGCAGTCTACAACACAGCCAAGGTCGAAGGTGTATTTGTTGTGAGATTTTTTTTTTCTTGTGCAAGTGGCATTTCATTTACAAAGATTAGTTTACTATGCATTCATTAGTATCAATTGTGGGAGTAGTTCTCTCTGGAAAAGAAAATTACCAAGAATGGTTTCAAAAAATAAAAAATACTCTTATTTTTAATGATTTATGGGAGGAAATTTGTGAAGGCAAGGATGACAATGACCCACAGGAACCTACAGATGTCACACAACTTGCAATTTGGAAGAGTAAAGATAAAAATCTTTAATTTCATCCTCAATCACTGAAGAGGTAAGCAAACATATTATTTCCAGCACCACAGCGTTTAAAGCATTAGAGAAATTAAAAGATCTTTATGCCTCTCATTCAAAGATGGAAATTATACAATTGTTGATGAAGTTGTTTAATCTGGAACTGAAAGATAATAATCCCATGAAGTTAGTTTCCAAAATTAAAGCTCTTTTTCATGATATTGACTCAACTGGTGTCAAAGTTGATTTACAACTCACAACATTTATTAAAGCCCTATATCCTACATATTCGCACTACTTAGAGTCTTTTCAAGCTAGTGGACAGACGAAATCCATGACTTTTGATAAACTTGTAGACAAAATGCTGAAAGAGAGAAAGCTTTTGGGAAGAAGGAATATTTTTCCACTTCCACAGTTGAGACTTTGTGTCTTGCATAGAAAGAGCAGAAACCTAGAGGAGAGTCTGCTAGATTTGACAATAGTAATAGAGGTTGTGGTAGGAGACCATTTAGAGGCAGGGGGGGTCATTATCATCAAGGAGACAGACAACAAAAACATTTTCAGAATGATAAACAATCTCTTAAGTGCTATAGGTATGGTAAAATGGGTCATACCTCTTCTCATTGTCACACTCCTTGGGATAGGATTAGTGAGAAGAAAGAGAAACAACCTCCAGACAGAGGAAAACCACATGAATCTTCCAACTATATTTTTGCACATTGTAATCTTAGTATAAATGAAGTTTTTAATAACTTATTTTGCTTCTTGAGAAGACACTTGGATTTTAGATATTGGAGCCACTTGCCATATGACCTTCAGAAGAGATTTTTTTGAGACAGTCAGTAATCACATTGATGGAATAGTTTATTTTGCTAATAAGTCCTAGTTAAAGCCTTCAAGGATTGGATCTATTCAACTTCGCCTACCAGGAATTGTTGATTATATTTTCCATGATGTTCTTTATATTCCTCAATTAAAAAGAAATCTGATGTCTCTCATACATATCAGGAAACAAGGACATTCTATACATATGTTTGATGGTATAATTGAAATAAGAAAAGCATCTGATCAGGTGATTGTTATGACTGGTGTTGAAGAAGACAAACTTTTAAAACTTAAAGAGACATCCTCTTTTCAATCTAATTCAGCTCTTTTGGCTCAACATAATGATACTTTGTCTTCTAGCTTATTTTGGCATGCGCATTTTGGTCATATTAATTATGATAGTATTTGGATTATGAAACAACAAGGTATTCAAGGGCTTCCTACTATTCCAAGAAAGTTTTCTCCATGTAATGCTTGTATTTTAGGTAAGCATTGTAAACATCCTTTTTATGGATCTACTTCCTGAGCTTCAAGAAGTTAGGTCTCATACATTCTGATTTATGTGGACCCATGCCTGTTCCATCTGCAAATGGTAATAAATATCTGCTGACTTTTATTGATGACTACACCAGGATGTTTGCGTTTATCTGTTGAAAGAGAAATCTTAGGTTTTTGCAACTTTTAAGAATTTTCATTTATGGATTACAAATGAAACTCAACTTAATATTGGCACTCTACGATCAGATAATGGTGGTGAATACACCTCTAATGAATTTGAAAAGTACTTAAAAACAACGGTATTAAACATCGGACCACCGTCCCTTATACTCCACAACAGAATGGTGTAGTAGAGCGCATAAACAAAACTTTGCTTAATATGGTAAGGTCAATGATGTTTTATCATAATGTTAGGTTGATGTTTTGGGGACCAGCAATACTTTGTGTCGTTTATATTCACAATTGTTGTCCTTCTACTGCCATCAATAATAAGTCCCCTTATGAATTATGGTATAATCGTCTTCCTAATGTTCAACATTTCAGAGTTTGTGGTTCTCCATGTTATGCTTTAATTCCTAAACAACAACAAGACAAATTGGGTGCAAGAAATCGCAAATGTCTTTTCTTTGGGTATTCTAATACCTCCAGAGCTTATCGATTGTATGATGAGGAAAACAAGAAATTTGTTGTTTCAAGAGATGTTGTTTTTCTCAAATTTGCTAAAGATGCTTCTACTATTGATAGGCAACTCAATCATTTGGATAGATTCTCTTCCAAGAAGTTTTATTATGAATGGGATAATGATCTCCCACATCCTGAAGGGGGGATTTATATTCTAGACCAGTCTGTGGATTTTCCTTCAACAACACCAGAGAATGAGACCACATCAAAGAATGAAGAAAAATTAGTTGATAGCAATGTTTTTGATGATAATAATGTTTCTGTAGAAGAACAATTGGTTGATAATGATGTTCCTATTGAAGAAAAATTAGAGGATAATAATGGTCTCGAAGAACCTATTTCAAAGACTCTTGAAACTAAGCAAACATTGCCGCAATCAGTACGCAGATCAACACAAACCGAGACAATGCCAAAAAGGTATGGTGAATTTGAGTTAAACTTTTCTGCTGTTAATGAACCTACTACTTTTGAAGAGGCCACTAGTTGTAATGAATGGAAAGATGCAATGCAAAAAGAGTATGATGCTCTTACTAAAAATGACACTTGGAGGTTGATGGATCCTCCTATTGGCATCAAACCAATTGGTAGTAAATGGGTTTATAAAACTAAATATAAAGCTGATGGTTCTCTTGATAAGCACAAAACAAGACTTGTAGCAAAGGGGTGTGCACACAAAAAAGGTATTGATTATACAGAAACATTTGCTCCTACAGCAAAATGGGGCACTATTAGAACTTTATTTTCTCTTGCAGCTCAAAAAAAATGGAAAATACATCACATTGATGTAAAAACTGCCTTCTTAAATGGAGATTTAAAAGAAGATGTCTATATGTTGCAGCTAGTGGGTTTTTCTATTAAAGGAGAAGAGCATAAAGTATGCAAATTGATAAAATCATTGTATGGTTTAAAACAAACACCTCATGCTTGGTATGAAAAGTTAACTGAATATCTTCTCAAGTTGAATTATAAACATTTCAATCTAGATGATGCAACTTTATTTGTTAAGAAAGTTGGAAGATCGGTTGTATATTTAGTTGTCTATGTAGATGATTTGCTTATCACAGGAAATAATGATGATTATATAGCATCTATTAAAAGGGAGTTGCAAAAGGTTTTTGATATGACAGATTTGAGATTACTACATTATTATCTAGGGATCGAAGGAGATAAAAAATCGAAGCACATTTTTATTTCTCAGAAGAAATATATTTGAGAACTATTGAGAAAATTTGAGATGAAGGATTGTAATCATGTTTCTACTCCAATGGAGCATAATTTAAAGCTTATTTTAAATGAAGGTAGTGCATTTGAAGATCCAACAAAGTACAAACAACTTGTTGGAAGTTTAATTTATCTTACTACTACTCGTCCTGACATAACTTTTGTTGTAGGAATACTTTCCTGGTTTATGCATCAACCCTGTGAAGGTCATTGGACATCAGCAAAATGAGTGCTCAAATATTTAAAAGGCACTCAATCATATGGCATCAAATATTCTAAAGTTTCAGACTTCCATCTCATTGGTTATTCAGATTTTGACTTTGATAGAGATAAAGTGCATGGGGTGTCTACTTCAGGTTATTTGATGAATCTTGGATCAGCAACCATCACTTGGAGATCATGAAAGCAATCACTTCCTGCTGATTCTACAACTGAAGTTGAATATGTTGCAACAATTCAAGCCATAAAAGAAATCATTTGGCTTCGGAAAATTCTTGAAGACTTGCAGGAGAAACAAATGACTTCGACGGCCTCTCTTTGTTGACAATACTTCTGCAATACAATTGGCCAAAAATCCTAAATTCCATGATCGAACCAAACATGTCAACACCAAATATCATTTGATTTGACATCATGTTGAGGCCAAAACCATTCATTTCAATCATTGTTCCACTTCAGAGCAAATTGCGGACATCTTTACTAAAGCTTTGGGTCGAGAGAAATTTGAAAAATTTAGAATGATGCTTGGGATGACAAATGTCCCTTCGGATTAAGGGGGGAATGCTAACTAATCCGGTGTTAACTAATCCGACGGTTCAACTATCCTAACTTCCGCATAACTATAACTATTCACAACTGCCTCACAATTGTCCTCCTCTGCCTATAGATAATGTATCCACATATGCTTTTATCAACAAGATTGATCTGTGTTTTGTGTTCTGTTAATCGTGGAGTTTATATTTGGCCTGTGTACAAACATAACTGCCAAGACAACCAACCTGCACAGATAGCGAGTTGACCTCATTAGGCCTCATGAGGGACACCGGGCAGGGAAAATTGCTTGTCTATTAGCCAATTTCGAAAATATGTCATCTACTCGCCACTTATGCTACTATATTATTACATATCTAGGTTCCTTCTCTAATTCAGTTGGTTTCTAAAGGTCCAGAAGACTCTGGGAGGTGGGAGTTTAAATCCACCGACAAAACCTCAATGTGAACATCTAAACTCTGACTTTAAAAAATGTGAGAGATTCAACCTCTGACCTTAAAAATAAATAAATATTAGCACGTCTATTGCCCCGTTTCAGAGGTATGATATGCATCCTATTACCCTACCTATTATTCCGCACAAAAGACCAACTGCAAATATTTGTAAGCCCTGGCAGTTTCCTGTAAATCTCGATTTCTGTCCATTTAAAGTACATAATTTTGATCTCTACAGCTTCATTCTATTACATATAGATAGCTTTCATTCTATTACATACAGAGACGGCGGATAATACCCAGATTCGAACCTGCCACCTCGGCTCATTCAAAATTCAGCGCGCAATTATTTGATTGCGTCGTAGGCCGCTCCGCTCTGAAGTTGAAAAATTGGAGTGAGTGGGCCAGGAAGAGGAAGTACGTAGAGTAAGAGCAAAGATGAAAGTCAACCAGAGAATTAGGGAATCCAATAAGTGTGTACCATGCATTGGTAAAACCTGGACAGATGACGAAGTGCTGAAAGAAACCTCTATTACATGCCTTCAAAAAAAATGCCTTCAGCGTAATTACATGTATTAAGACAATCCACACTTTTAACGACCCAACAAATCGCTTGTGAATTCTACTCACCATTTTGAATTCTACAATCTATTTACATCAAGATTAAATCAGACGATTGGAAGACATTTTGGCAAAATTGAAAGCTCTTGTGCATCAAAAACTTAAAATTATTTATTTTTTATTTAAAATGCTTTTGGCTCTAGAATTTGGTTTAATTTAACCCCAAAATAAAAAATTGATGTACTTGCAGGGTGAGAAATAGAGGAAAATTGAAAAAATCTTCAATAAGTTTTGAGAGTTGCGGGGATCTGAGATCATGAAATTTCAGTCATAGATTAGTCTTTCAGATAGTGATAATCGTGTTGGAGGAATTTGCAAACAACTAATTGTCCTTGTCAAAATTTACTGTGAAATTCAGAGGAAGAGGAGGCTAGAAAAATCATGGTTGGATTTTTATGTTTTTTTTGGCCTGTGGTACACCATCTCGGTTTGTGAAAATGCATACACATCATCCTTATACCCAATTTTAGAATTTTCTTCTGATATTTTTGCAGATGATGCCCTAGTTCACAAGATATCCATTCAAACAGAAAAACGGCAATGGAGTTTTCCTCACTTTGATCCATGAAAAATGCACTCTATATTTTGTTTACCACGATCTCCAATAATCTAAAACAGAGTTTGAAATGATCTAAAACAGAGTTAAAACAAAGTTTGAAATGATCTAAAACAGAGTTTGAAATGGTGTCTCGTGCTAGAGATATTAACACCATAAGTTTGCATGTAAATGGTCATTACACCATTTACAATGTATTTATTGTAAGTTTTAAAACTGCGAAGTAAAGCAAAGTAAAGTAATGCATATAGATTCTTAAGCAAAACATAAATTAATCAATGGCTCATTCACATAGTATATAGAGATTTATACCTGAAATCCTCAACCCAAAAACCTTTCTTATTTCATTATATGGAATTTCACCATTCATCATACAATATATACAATGTTTTTAGGTATTCCGTAGATACCGAAACCCTAATCCCTTAATCTAGGATTAATTTAGAAAACCGCTAAAACTAGCAAAATTCGCTAAAAACAAATTTCTGGGCGCTGCCTCGAAGGCTACGCGTAACCAGGGGGCTATACCTGCCCCCTGGGACCCCCTAGGAAGCCCGGCGCACATGACACAAAGAACACTACTACCAGAGATCGTTAGACACAATTATCGAATCTGACGCGCCCCCACACACACACATGCAAAGAATATAACACATACCCAACATTTATTGGGTTTCTGGTACTATTTACGCCATATCTTTGGCATACAACCCCCAAATATGATTTAGTCAAATGCTATATATATATATATATATAAGACTTAAAGGTCTTTGCAATGAATAGTGACACAATATATTCAATTGCTTCCTTGATATATTTATTTTCATGGAATAAAATATAAGGTTTTTTTAGTGCAACATTTTTTTTTCATTTTTCAAAATTGAATTTAGTGAGCTTCATGGCTTTTAACAACCTTAACAGACATATGCTAAATCTCTTTGTTAATTCAAGTATCTCTTTCACCAGTGTACATCATTTCACTTAAAATGAGTTCCATAGACCAAAACCAAATTCCAGTATCTTCTTTCACCAATGTACATCATTTCACTAAGTCCCATAAACCAAAACCAGTATTTCAAAAATGAGTTCCATAGACCAAAACCAAATTCAAATGTCTCCTTTCACGGGTGTACATCATTTCACTTAAAATGAGTCCCATAAACCAAAACCAATATTTCACTTAAAATGAATTCCATAGACTAAAACCAAATTCAAATATCTCCTTTCACCAGTATACATTGTTTCACTTAAAATGAGTCCCATAAACCAAAACCAATATTTTTACACCATTTCACTTGAAATGAGATCCACAAACATAAAAAACCAAAACCACTTTTTTGTGGCAAAGATATTTTGAATAATAACCACTCTTCTTTCATTTCTACTTTATCCACATACCCTTGACTTATCCATCTAACTCAAATGCTTATTCTCTACCCAAGTGCCAAGTGCCACTACCACAGTTTCTTTTTTTTAACTCTGCATATTTTCATAGTATTCACTCAAATATTCTTTCTTCTTCTTTTTTAAAAATGTGTAAGTTTTCACAATTAATCATAATAATATATAAATGTCTACCCAAAACTTTAGAGGTTTTAAAATATAATGCACAATTTATTTCCAAAAAACTTATGTATTATTAATTTTTAGAATTTTTAAAATATAATACATAATTTATTTCCAAAAAAATCATGCATCATTAATTTTTAGAGGTTTTAAAATATAATACACAATTTATTTCCAAAAAACTCATATATCATTAATTCTTTCCTTTGTATCAAAATCCTTTGTTTGTTTATAAAGATTCAAAAAACCTATCACCCATATTACATAAGTGATTGAATTATTTTTCATAATTCACCCGTGTGTCTTTGGTTCCCCAACACACTAACTGAAAAAGGCCCTTTCCACCTCTTTATTTAAAAAGTTTATCCTTCTTTCAAAGGAACCCATTAACAGAATTCCTGAAACGGAATCGTTTCTTGTTCCCTTGAACTCTTCACATTCTCTTCCTCCCATGTCAAGCTGTTATAGAACTAGAAAGGAGGGCACGGTTCTTGCAGGTTTTGGGTATCATTTGTACGACATAGCCAAAGGGCAATTGCCATTAAGAGTGTGTCTTTCAGGAGTAATTCTGTTCAATAAACTTAGTTGAAGTAGTTTGTTCGAATGGTTGGGAGGTAGATTTGGTATTCAAGTTTTTAGGTTTTGGGTGTCATTTGTACAATATAGTCAAAGGGTAATTGCCATTATGAATGTGTCTTTCAATAGTAATTCTATTTAATAAACTTAGTTGAAGCAGTTTGTTCGAATAGTTGAGAGGTAAATTTCGTACTCTCACTTTGATTCCAATCTTCCATAATACTTTAGCAGCTTAACTAATCCTGCAGGTTACCAATTCCTAAAAACCATAAAAAGTAAAACAAAAATTGCTTAACTCCACAACTGGCTGTTAATAAACATTTTTTTGGTTATGCAAAAATGTGATTGAACCCAGGTTGCCCCTGCATCATAACTACCCAGATGAAAATCTCGTTGTAAATGAAGACACTCCTGTGTGTAATTAAAAATGATTCACCAATGAAGGTATACATAGACTCTTGTTCTTATGTAAAATTTTTGTAGCATATGACAGTTAAGTCATGCTAAGAGTAACATTAACCATAAAATACAATACAATATAACATAACATTACGTTCTCTCTGTTAATGCTTCAACACTTCTGTTTACGTTCTCTCTGTTAATGCTTCATGTTAATGCTTCAACACTTCTGTTTAAGGAAGCATTTTTTCTACACTTTCCTTAAATCTTCAATTTTTATTTGTTTTTTTTTTCTTGTAAAAATAGTTGCTTTGCTATTCAGTTATATATATATATTCAGTTATATATATAAGTTGGAAGTTATTACAACAAATTTATTATAAGCTTTATCATACTAAGTTTAACATTAACCATAAAATACAATACAATATAATTTAACATTATGTTCTCTCTGTCAATGCTTCAACATTTCTGTTTAAGGAAGTATTTTTTTTTAAATCTTCTTTAACTTTTATTTGTTTTTTTTTTCCTTGGAAAAATAGTTGCTTTGTTATTCAGTTTTATAAGGTTCGGAAATCATTATAACAAATTATTTATTATGAGTTTTATTCATGTTATTTATAGAAATTGAACCCTAATGAAAAAAATAGCAATCATTCCTCACAACCATCCAAACTAAACCCAATTGACAATCATTCTCCAACCTTTATTCATCCTTAACATTATGAATATCAAGCATAAAAAGATTAGGCATGAACACACTCATAAAACTATCATGAAAAGATTACGCATGAACACACTCATAAAACTATCAAATATTCTCCTTCAAACCACTATAAAATATAACATTCTCACATCATATAATGTTGAAGGTATGCAGGATTACGAGCCGAGGCAATAGCCAAAACAAGTGCAGTTATAGCAGGGGTAGCTCCCCTGCAAGGGAAAGGTTTCCAGGTGAAGCCTTTTACCAAAAGTTGGAAAGTAATCACGAAACCCAGCCCCGATTACTTTTTCCGGGAACAAGATGCATGTGCCATTCTTCTCATGAACCATTAAAGTGGATTTGAGGACATAATCCTGCTTCCATCCTGGGCACCTCACAGGGATGTTCTTCATGCCATACTCGCAGGTATTTTTGGCCACTATTTTGGACAACCACACTCTCCCAATCTCGTAGGATGATTCGGTTATGAATGTGAGCATTCTCCAGTCGCAGGTACATCCAGCAATAGGCCCGCCATCTTGGTTAGCTTTGGGCGAAATTATAGCAGCAACGCCACTGTTAAATATATTGTACCCTCAACAGTATGACCGTACACTGTCAGCTGTACTGGACAGTTGTACTTTCTATTTTTGTCTTGCTTGAGCATATATAGCTCAACCATCTTACATTGTAATTGACTGCTTAACCTCTTCAGTTC
>SNQJ01S0016015.1:82095-105925 GCA_010110895.2 Picea sitchensis
ATTGGCAGAATATAAAAGAATTACAAAATGAATCAATGAAGATTGTCAAAGGATCTTTAATCTTATCGAAAAAGATTCAGTAAATATCAGGACAGATGGTCTTTCCGAGTTATTAGGTGAAGTCAACATTACCAGGCATCAGCTGAAATCAAAAGAAGAACTTGAAGAAAAGAAAGCATAAATCTCAAATATTAAAATGGTCAACATTGTAGAAATAGATAAGTGGATGATAGCTTCAAGTTCAAAGTTGGAAAAGGTTAAATTCACAGAGAAAACAATAGCAAGCCAGTTGCTAGGCCTACAAAGAAGTTTTTTCTCTTTTGAAGCAAATGAAGTACCTGAGGCTCCTAAGGTATTGGTAAACTTTTTAAGGAAATATGTTCAATACGTTGAAGCAGATAAAGAAAGTTATTCAATGCAAATTTAAAACTTAGTAAATTTTTTTTTTTTTTTTGAAATAATTTGTAAACGGTTGACATTAGTTTATGTAACCGTAGTATTAGGAGGTTGGTTAGTTACCAACGAAAAACTTTGATAGAAAGGTATAAATATAATTCCGAAAGGCGGAAAGAGGGCTTCAAAATTTTTGGAGAAGGCCAATTTTTGTAATATCAGCTTTGAAGTTCATCGGAATATAAACCGCAAACAAGATTCTAGATCCTGCAATTTTGTGACTATGCTTCTTCCCCTGTTTATCATGCTTTGTTAAATCTTCCTCTTAATGTGTGTTTCTAACAAGTGAATCAATTTGAAGTTATATACATTGTTGTTTATGGTTTCAGATTGGTTTGGATGTTGAATGTTTTACAGTCTTTCCTCTAAAATTACTTTAGTAATTTTAAGACCTGTAAACTTTTTGTTCCTTAATATTTAACTCTGTTAGAAATCTTGTTTTTCTTTCATCATTGTTAATTGAAATATAAGATTCTTTCTGGATAAAAGCCTTATATTTCTCTGTTCTGTGTTTCATCATTTATAATTTCAAAATTGTTACAAAACCAGGAAACGACCTTGATTGTGTTTTTACATTATTGTTTTAGATTTTAAAGTTGTTTCATTAATATCATCTCTGAAAATATGAAGTAACCAATCAATAAAAACTCATTTATAAACATTTAAAACCCTATCACCCATGACAATCCCTAGTGGCAGACAACCTAACGTAGAACCTGGGCTTCAAGATCAAACCAACATTGCACTAAACTTATTTAACACTATTATGCAAACAACAACCAATAGGGTTGAGTTAGAAAGATCGTGAGTTGCTATTGAACGTGATATTAGCATCCAAGAGCAACGGGAAGCAAGACAGAGACAGTTGAGAAACTGAATCTGATCTAGTCTTTCTTTGTTTCTTTATTTTAAAATATTATCATAAAAATATTTTTCGGATGCCTTGACGGTATGTTTTATAGCCTTAAAACATAAACTTAGGAACAACAACCCTAATGCACACAAGAGGGTACTCTACAACCTTGAAACTTGCACCCAAGAGAGGTGCGCACTTCAGCCCTAAAAGTGTACTTGCTGAAATTTTGAAATGACAAGTGACAAGTGTTTCCTCAATGGGGAAATCACCTTTATTTATACTACATTGGACAAACCAAAAGTGGTGTTTGTTGGTACAACAGAGCCGACATCAATAACTGAGAAAATAATTAATTATTACAATAAACATTAATTATCTTTCACACATGGTGGAGTCGACTTGTACCCTTTACATCACAATTAGGGTTACATGTAAATCTTACTCTCGAAAAATATAGAAAGGGATCTCACACATCCACTAGTGCTCAGCCACTAGGGGCACGTCCACCTGTGCTCAAACACAGGGATGTCCTACTCAACAAATATCTATCTCATTGAGTCCACAAGAGAATCATCTGGAGTACCATCTCAAGCCTAACTCAACTGAGTCTATAAGGCAGGAGACCACACATAATAACAACTTAGTCCAGAGTCTGACCCACACCAATCACATGGGCACATTCACCCCTCACAGGGGCACACATCATCTCATCTCAGTCCAAAGAGGAATGACACACCCATCTCATGGGCACACCCAGCTCATGGGATCTCTCACAGGCTGACTCACTCAGTATGCATCCTGGAGTATGTCTCACAAAGCTGTAATCATCAACACTCCCTCTCAGCTAGGGAGACATTGTCTACCAGGCCAAGTCTCTCATGGAAGTACTTGAACTTCGTCTTGGCAAGCGGATTGGTGAAGATATCTGCAATCTTCTCATGTGTAGGAAGTTACTGCACGTGTACTTCTTTCCTCTGCACCATGTCTTTGATATAATGATATTTTATCTCAATGTGTTTTGATCTATCATGAAACACGGGATTGTCAGAGAGCTTCACACAACTCTGGTTATCATAATAACTAATGGTAGGATCCATCTCATGATCAAATAAATATGTCAAGATCTTGCGAAGCCACACTGCTTCGTGGACTTCCACATTCAATGATATATACTCTACTTTTGCGATACTCAAGGCCACAAAGCTTTATTTCCTGTTGCACCAAGAAACCATGGTAGACCCGAAGGTAAAACAACAACTGGATGTGATATTATCCCTCTATATCCATGATTTCAACAAAGGTTTCTTCCTCCTGCAAGTACCCTCATGAAAATGATACAAATAATATATACAAGTGCATACCTGAGAGTGCTGATATGATTTCTCCAACGATACCTAGTTGATCTCTGATCTCTAACATCTTCATGAAGAACATAGCAATGGTGTCACCTTTTTTCATCTTGATATTTTGAAGTTGGCCCTTCAATGTAAGATCTATGAGGGTGTTGTTACTCTCAAACGTATTCTTCAATGCTTCATACAGTTCATAAGTTGTCTTCAAGTTGGCAATACGAGGCAGGAGATGATCTCTTACTGAGTAGATGATTATCTTCCTTGCCTTGATGTCATCTTCCTTCATTTATTCCTTCTCTTTATTGGTAGTTGTCTCTGGTAAACCCTTTTGTATCACCCACAATAAGTCTTCATCTTCAAGCGTGACATGAAGTCTTGACTTCCAGGAACTAAAGTTGCTTGATCCATCAAGCCTATCTTCCACCAAGGTTTTGTTCTTCATATTTTCAGACCCTTGCCAACTGGGCTAGAAAACCTAACGGCTAGGCTAGGCTAGAAAACTTAGTTTTTTTTGGACTTATGACTACCAACAATAAGCCTTGAAAGTCAAAAGAACACTGGTGAGTCGAAAGGCTCCTTCAATGAGCTGCAGAAACCCTAAATATGAATTTTCTACAGAAATTTGTGCAACCCTAGGGCCAAAAATCCAAAATTCTCGAAATTGTTATTTGAAGCTTATTGGAGGTGCGTTGAAGGAGGCCGTACACTCCCATACAATTTTTGGCCCCAATGCTCAAGTATAAGGGGCTAAAATGACCAATCAAGAGAGGGTCGTACGGATTTTTGGAAACTGTAAGAGGTTGCACGGTTCTGTAGAAGAGAGGACGACTGGCTTTAATGCTTGTGCAATGGGTTCTTCAAGACCTATGCTTTAATACCATGTTGAATTTTCACTATTCTAGGCTCATTATGAGTTTTATTTCATTTTAGTCATGTACTTGAACCATAAACAAATGCATCTATACCATTCACATTGATGCAATAACCAAGATCACAAGAAGAAATACCATGCATAAGAACACAAGAAATGTCCTAGGAAAACCCTTCCCAACAAGGGAGAAAAACCCAACAATCCTTTGCTATATTCTCCAAAGAAGATCCTTCATCCATGAAACCCTAATGAACACAAGAGAGTGCTCTACTACCTTGAAACTTGCACCCAAGAGAGGTGCGCACTTCATCCCTAAAATTGTACTTGTTGAAATTACGAAACGACAAGTGAGAAGTGTTTCCTCAATGTGGAAATCACCTTTATTTATACTAGACTGGAAAGACCAAAAGTGGTGTCTGTTGGCACAACAGGGCCGACCTCAATAACTCAGAAAATAATTAATTATTACAATAAACATTAATTATCTTTCACACATGGTAGAGCTGACCTGTACCCTTTACATCACAATTAGGGTTACAGGTAAATCCTATTCTCACACAATATAACAAGGGATCTCACACATCCACTAGTGCTCAACCACCAGGGGCACATCCACATGTGCTCAACCACAGGGACGTCCTACTCAACATATCTCTATCTCACTGAGTCCATAGGATAATCATCTGGAGTACCATCTCAATCCTAACTCAACTGAGTCCACAAGGCAGGAGACCACACATCATAACAATTCAGTCCATATTCTTATGCACACCCATCATATGTGCACCTTCACACCTCACAGGGGCACACATCGTCTCATCTTAGTCCAAAGAGGAATGACACACCCATCATGGGCACATCCAATTCATGGGCTCTCTCACAGGCCGACTCACTCAGTCTTTGTCCCGGAGGATGTCTCACAAAGTTGTAATCATCAACAATTTCCTGAGAGATAGTGTACATAAGGGATCTTTTTTCATGATTATGTTTCATTGATTTGCAAGTTCTTAACATTCTAATGAAACCCCTTGCAAATGGGAAGTTCAAGATTCTAAGAGAGAAGCTTGGCTTGGTGGAGAGCACCTTCCTTGCAAAGGGAGTGTTATTGTTTGTTCTCTTTGAGTTGTTTAGCTAGGAAGAGAGCACATGTGTGTTGAAAGCGATTCATTATAGGATGGTTGTGCCACATCTAAAAGATTTTCCTTATACACCTATGAAAAATCCTTACACTTATGATGCTCGACATCCTCATTTTTCGTTTGTGTAAAGCTATGCCATATTTTATGATGGTTATGGCATATTCCTCTTACACATCATGATATATTTGTGATGGGAGTTATACATGCTAGGTAGGGTGCATCCCTTGAGGTAAGATTCCTTATTACATGTACGAGATGATTCATTTCATGAAGTATATTAATAGCCATTACTTTTTCTATTGCTCTTCACCTTCTTATCAAGTTTGACTTAGTAAGAGAAGGTACACTAGTTAGGCTTCTATATAGTGAGCTTGAGTAGAGTGATTCTACCAAGAGTGTGCCTAATGATTATGAGAAACCATTATAGTCACTTGAGGTTAATATTATATTTTTGTTAAGTGTTAATGACAATAAAGTGATTGTTTTTACAAAATATCAACTTGTTATCCACTACCTTTATGTTGGTGTTTGTATAGATCAAGTTTCATCTTTTACAAGGTTGATCTCATCTCTTGATATATGGTGTTTGTACTTCTAAGTTTTCCATTCAACACTTTTGTTTATACAATCTAAAGCTTTCATCGGTATTTTAGCTTTCATCACTTTTGTGGAGCGTAATTGTATTAGTTGATAGTCTAAAGCTATAAAGGGAAAACAAAACAAGAAGATCAAGAAGTCAGAAGCAAATCCTAACCACTGGTACAACTATCTAGAACAATTGGCATTGTACAATCATACGTTGTTGAAGTTATAAATAACACTCCCTTTTAAACTCAACAGTTACAAACATCAACATTGATAATGCCTAAGTGTTGTCTCTGAAAATAAAAAATGGTTTTTCCCAATGGCTTTGTTAAGATGCCTATGAGCTGGTCTCGTGAGCCACAAAATTGAAGTGTGATTTCACCATTATTGACTAGCTCACATATGAATTGAAAGGGAGTGTCAATATCCTTGTTTTTCTTATGAAAAACATGGTTTTCAGATAAAGCAATTGCTGAAGTATTGTCACAGAAGATAGGAGTTGGCTCATTTTCTATATGTGACATGTCATTCAATAGTCTTCACAGCCACACAGCTTGACAGGAAGCTAAGGCAGCAACGACATACTCTGCCTCTGCAGAAGATATTGAGACAATGGGATGCTTCTTTGATGCCCAAGAAATCAGATTTGAGCCCGTACTTTTTGCAATAATAGCATTGTATGCTCGCTTTGTCATTGGATGATCCGGATTATTTTCGACACGAAATGAGATCGGAGATATAATAAATAAATGCACAGCGATATCGCAGATATTCAATAATATAACAAAAATGTATCAGAGATGCAACCATAAACACAGAGATACAGTAATACACGATTTCTATTAATGAGAATAAATGTACAGAGACTGTAAAAATACAGAGTGAAAGACTCGCTAGAATGGTGGCAGCTTATCTTCGAGAAGAGTTGTGATGGCTACTCACATTCGTAAGAAGATGATTACAATGAGGCTCTGAAGGCCTTTTTACAATAAACAAGAATGCCAAAAGTCTTAGACATCCAAAAACCTAACCTTAGGAGATGAAGCGTCAAAAGTCATGTGGACCCCTTTTGGGTAAGTTAGTACATCAACTTCCTGGAGTCGTAACTTTTGCATACGATCTCCGTTTTAGGCGTATGATAGCTCGTTGGAAAGGTATCATCGAGGAGATTCATTTTGGGGGCTCAATATGCCTTTAGCTATCATTGAGAACCTCGATCTTGAAAAACCTTCATTTAGGCCCTCAAAATGGCCCCGAAAGTTAAAACCTGCTAAAAATAGTAAATTGCCAAAATTGTCATAAAACTATTTTGAGCCAGTTGAAAAGGTGGGTGGCCACCAATATCCATCTAGATCATTGGATCTCCTCCCTCTGCCTCTTTGAGGCTGGAAATTCTGAGGTTGATTTTGATGTGTGTGACCTTCACCTGAGTGATGGTTTCTTGGACTTCTCCATCTCCCTCTGTGACTTTTGCCTCTGCCTCTTCCTCTCCCTCTATTGAAAGAGAATTGAGTCTTGAAGGCATTGGCTATTGACTCATCTTCTATATGCAATCTGGTCTCATGTGACAACAGAGAACCCATGAGTTCATTTGTTGAAAAATTTGACAAATCTTTGGATTCAAGGATGGTTGTAACAACCATTTCAAATTTCTTTGGAAGACTTATGAGGACTTTCTCAACTATCCTTTGATCAGGGATGGCTTCACTAGTCAACCTGATCTCATTTACAATTCCCATGACTTTGGTCAAAATTGATCAATATTTCCAGACTCTATCATTCTTAAAGTCTCAAAATGTGTCCTCAATGTCTACAACTTGACAGTTTTGACCTTGTGATTTCCCTGGTAGGTTGTACTTAGAATGTCCCAGGCCTGTTTTGAGGTAACAACACCTGTAATTTTTTAGAAATTCAAGTCATCCACAGAGTTTTGAATCTAGAATTTGGCCTTGTTCTCTCTTTTCCTCTATTCTGCCAAAGTAGCTCTTTCTTGATTGTTCATGGAAACTAGATCTACTGGATCTGGTTCCACATAGCCAAGATCCACCGGATCCCAACAATCATGTGTTCGTAAGAAAGATCTCGCTCCGAGAGACCAAAATTCATAGTTCTTTCCAAGAAGAATTGTCCCTTGTGTTGGTCCTAGATTGTTAGAGGTGGTTATTTTGTAAAAAAAAATTAGAACAGAAAACAAATTGTTAGTATTGTTCGTGCTTTTTCTCAAGGATGAAAAATTCCCCTGATATATGCGTGCAGACAGGTCCTCTTCCTGTTTCCTGTGTGTAAAAATAGGTCCTCAAAATCCTCTGAGTGACTTCGGGTCGAAAAACGCAGGCCAGACCACTTCTTTAGCTTTGATCTGGCTGGATCTGACTATCCGAGCACGAGATCTAAAGAGTCATAACTCTAAGCTCTGTTCTTTATCGACTGTAGTCCCTCTTAATGGAGAAAACCACGCGCTCCGGACGTTTCTTTTTAACAATTTTTTTTTAACTTTAACCCCTCATATGACCAAGCGCTAAGAACCGGGTGCTCCGGAGCTTCTAGCGTTTTAAAACCTTAGATCTGTCGAATGGGAAAACTGGAGAATAGGCAAATAGATCAACGGTCCTCGTTGATTTGAGATCAACGACTCAGATTTCTCTTATTCGGGCTTCGACGATTTTTGTTGAGCACAACAACACACACAAACTTGTGAAGTGTCGATCGTCAAAGAGGGAAAGATTGGATGACTCCTATTCCTCCACTAGATCAACGAATTTGGCGATTTTTTTCACAATACCGTTTCACAAATATGTCGAATCGTCGAAGTATTAAATCAACGGTCCTCGAGCTCCAATGGATGGACGGTTCAGATTTCTTCTGTTCAGGCTTTGACAATTTATTTTGGTCGTCCACACAACACAACTCTTTGAATCCGCCGACGTCGAAATGTTGAAATGACAATAAAGATCAACGTCCCACAATGCTCAGCCAACCAATGACTGAGATTCTTTTTAGGACTTCGGGGGTTTTCTCCATGTCTTCAACGACACAAATTTTCCGAAGTGTTGAATCTTCAAACTATGGGATCTGTCGCCACACGTCCTCCTCCAATGGACAACGAGGATGGACTCTGGCCTTCGGGAGTTACCGTCTCTACTTTGCAGTTCTCAGATCGTTGAAATGTTGAATGGCTTCCACGTGTCCACCATAATCAACGACCCGGATTGACTCGAGAGTTCGGGAGTTCGTGATTCAATACACTTTAGTTCCTCCGGAGTGTTGGTGCTTTGGACCTTTGAATCTAGTTCCACGCATCCACTTAAATCGACAGTCCTGATCCCGGGACTTCGAGGCTTCGGGCCTTTTCAATGCACAATGCCAGCTATCCTCGGGAGTGTTGAATTAGCGAACTCGCGGAGTGTGGGATCGTCTAACACGTGTTTCCTGGATCCAACAGTCCAGAGTTTCTTTGGCTCTCCGGGATTTTAGGGACCTAGACACGTTCTTGACCACGGTCCTCCAGAGTGATATTCCACCGGACTATAGGATCTGCTGACACGCGTCCTCTTCTTGGATCGACGGACAAGATTTGTTCTGTTCTTCAGAACTTCAGGAGATTCGACTCCTCTGCAACCCTTGCACGAGATTCATCAATCTTCTCTCCACCAACGATTTTCCTTTAACGAGATCTAACGATGATGTCTTAATCTTGCTTGATCTGAGGATGTTGTTGCTCGTACTCAGATCTAACGATTGAGATCTGTTCGGCTCTTCTACGCGCTCCTCGTCCTAGTTGGATTTGATCTGATGACCCATATCTGTTCTCGCGACTGATCTTACAACTACTGTAGCTTCTCCTCTACTACTTCTGCAACTTCCTCCTAAAGAAGGAATTACATGGATTCTTAAGCGCTCTGTCTTGAATCTTCTTCTGCAAGTGTGCCTCCTCGCGCTGAAATGTCTCTAGCTCTCCTTTAGCGAAATGCAGATTGTTCTTCAGGCTCTTTTAGCGGACTACTCTCCAGGCTCTGTGAAGAGTCTTACCTCTCGTGCTCTGATACCATGACAAAATAAGAAACGAAGCAGACAATACAGAAAGAGAGATCGAGAATGGAAAGTGTGGAGCACAATTGTATTAGTTGATAGTCTAAAGCTATAAAGGGAAAACAAAACAAGAAGATCAAGAAGTCAGAAGCAAATCCTAACGACTGGTACCGTTGTCCAGAATAGCTAGCAGTGTATAGTCATATGTTGTTGAGGTTATAACTAATAGATTAGGATTGGTGTTAACAACCCTAACTTAACTTTTTCCCTTAACTATCCAAACTTAACTCAATTGCATTCCATCCATCCAATGAATATGGAGCAAAGTCAACTTTAGTTTGAGAGTTGGTGAGGAGTATTCCAAATTATACCAATACAATAGCATACCTTTGAAACTGGGGATTATAGGGGCTAGACATGTACTAATAGTAGGCATTGTCTAATTATTCAAAGTTTTGGTTCTTTTTGTCCAAATCCAACTACATAAATCTACACGAAATCATAATTTTATGTTTTATAATTACATTTATGAATGTAGAAATGAATTCAACTTGCTAAAAAACTCATAAAACACTATGATTATATAGAATTAACCACTCAAACTTTTACTAGATATCAATACTGATAAGTGGATTTAAACTCTCACCTCCAGAACTCTTGCGGACCTTTAGAAGCCATTGAATTATAAATGGAACCTAGATATGTACTCGTATACTAACATAACTTCAAAAGTGGCGAGAAGATAGCATATTTTTGAAATGGGCTAATAGATGAGCAATTTTCTCTGCCCTGTGTCGCTAATGAGGTTTGCTCGCTCTCTGTGCAGGTTGGTTCTCTGGGCAGATTTGTTAACATGTTTTGATATATATATATATATATATATATATACAATTTATTTAGGTCTCTTGGATCTCCTCTTCGTTTGAACATCGATCCTCAGTACTAGACAGTGATTTCATATTGATGCTTAATAGCCCGTCATGTTGTCCTACTACCAATGGATCTTATGAACAAGTTATTGCAATAGATTAATTACTTATTCTTCCTTCCTCTCCACAAAATTTACAGTGGAAATTGATACAAGTTAAATGGCGAATGTAGCTGAGGTGTCTTGGTAGGTAAATAAATGGGCGTTCTCTTACTATTCTAAGAAATGGTTTTTTTCACCACAATCAAGCGACATAAATATGAACGAAATCACTATTTTTTTGTTATTTAAAATTCATTTGTAAATGCAATGCAGAAATGGATTCAACACGCTGAAAAACTCCTAAAACATTTAGATTATACAAAAATAATCATTCAAATCTGCCATCTAACAATTCACATTTGGTAATTTGGTGAATTTGTGAAATGCCAAATAAATTGGTAATTTGGTAATTCACATTTGGTAATTTGTGAATTGGTAATTTGGTGAATTTGGTAATTCACATTTGGTAATTTGGTGAATCTGCCCTCTAACAATTTACATATGCACGACAGCTAGGTGAATTTGTGAAATGCCAAATAAATCGGAGCTATCTTGTTTGGGTATGTGTCCATTTATCCGTACCTACCCCCACCTCTTTCGTTATCTTTTCACGCTTTTTCATCAGTAATGGATTCGCTGGACCTGTTTATAGGGATAAAAGGATATAAAACGGTGGCATCAGAAGTCCACATTATTATGTAGAAAACACTCTGATAAAGATTCACTCCTTTATGACATTCGAAATAGGACATGGATTAACGACAGTGATGGCGGAAGGCGCAGGCCAGGGCGCTAGGGTTTAAATGCGAGGGCGGTTTTCAGAGTTTTCTGACAGGGTAGAGGTTTTGGTTCAGTGGTGAGGCGAAGGGCCCAGAGATGGCTGGTTCAGTGGTGAGGCGAAGGGCCCAGAGATGGCTGGTATCGCTGTGCCAGAGGGTCCGGAGATCGGCAAGGGTCGCGACTCGCGAGAAGAAGCGGATGAAGAAAGGGTGTTTGGCCAGAACGAATGAGAACCCCGAATATGAGGCCGTATTGGTGATTATATCCGAGACATGAAAGACCATGCTCTAATCATGAAATTTATGGGACTCTCGCCATCGAAAAAGGCTATGATGTTGTGGGTGAAATCATGTTTGAAGGTAAAAGGGCAAATGTATTTACACATAGGTTCCAAGGGTTTCTTGGTTGATCATTTTTTCTTCAGGACTGACCAGAGCTTTGAGGAGGGCCCTTACTTCTTCAACTTTGCACATCTACATATTTGATATTGGACAAAAAGATTTGTTCTTGAGAAGGATCAAAGATTTCACAGCGGTGTGGTGTTGGTCTGGATCAAAGTGTACTCGTTGCCTCATAGGTTCTAGGATTATGAAACCCTAGAGAGAATAGGGAATGCCCTAGGATCTTTCATCAAAATATCAGTGGTAACTAAATCGACAAGGTGTATTTCCTATGCAAAGATTTGTGTTTATGTGAATGTTGTGGGTGTACTACTGGACTCAATCATAGTTTCATATCAAGACAATGATTGGACCAGACTTTGGAATATGAACATATTTCATTTCAATGCGGAAAATGCCATGTGCATAGCCATATATTCAAAGATATCCCTTTAAATGTGGAAAGCTCAACAAACAAATTTAAGGAGGATGTAGATGTAAAGGGTTTCTCGAAGTTTCCCAGCAAGAGGAAAGCATGGCAAAGAAAAAACAAACCAATCGGGGCAACAAGAGAAAACAACACAAACATATACAAGTCGTTAGAGGGGGAGACAAGCGAGAATATGGGCAAGGACGAACAAACGTTGATTTAATCATGTTGGAAGAAACAAAATGTGACAAGGAAGTGATGGGGAAAATAGCCCAAAAGATTTGGAAAGGTTGTGAAGTGGAGGTAACAGAGGTGGGAGAAGCTTCAGGAGGGCTAGCCATCCTTTGGGATCCGATTATCCTATCTTTAGAGATCCACTCCAAATTACCCAAAATCCTTACAGTTAAATACAGGATCATCGGATCCCAGGATCAAGGTTATGTATCTAACACATATGGTCCTTTAGCTCTAGTTCAGAAGAGAGAGCTCTTGGAGGCTCTCAACTTTCTGGGAATGACCATGCAACACCAACAATGGCTCATTAGAGGTGATTTTAACATGATAACAGTCTTGGCAGAGAAGAAAGGAGGGATCAAGAGATTAGATTGAAAAAAAGAGACTTTCGGATCTCTAATTGAGAATATCAGATTGATCAAGATTCTTACTAACAGTGGCTTGTTTACAAGTTGGAACAATAGAAGAGGGAGGGAAAAACAGATTGTTGTCCATCTGGACATATTTTTGGTAACGAAAACCTTGTTTCACTCTTAACAGGCAATATCGATATACATTTTTCCATATTATGGGTCAGACCATTGGCCAATAACTTAGACATGGTAGAGTAATCTGACCCCAAGACCTAATCCCTTTAGATTCAACTTTTTTTGGATTGACCATCTGGATTTTTATCAAATATAGAACTATGGTGGAAGGAAAGGATGAATCTTTATGGAACTAAGTTCCAGTTCCAACAAAGACTAAAACACATTAGAAAGTGTATAAGGGTTTAGAATAAGGAAATCGTTGGCAACATTTTCTAAGAAAAAAGGCGGCTAGAAGAAGAAATGAAAACAAACAAAGAAAATCCACGGGGGGAGAAGAACAACTCAGATTGGAACTAAATAAAAGGGATGAACATGAAGAGACTCTTTGGAGACAAAAATATCGAATCATGGAGCTAAGAGACGGGGATAGAAATACAAATTTCTTGCATAATGTGCTCCTGCAAAGGAGAAATCATAACAGAATAACATCATTGAGATCGAAGGTGGGA
Organism: Picea sitchensis; assembly: GCA_010110895.2. Lineage (NCBI taxonomy): Eukaryota > Viridiplantae > Streptophyta > Pinopsida > Pinales > Pinaceae > Picea > Picea sitchensis. The sequence continues at coordinate 95,214 of SNQJ01S0016015.1, forward strand.
GAGAATTTAGAAATTCGTGAGGACATAGAAAGGGAATTGGGAAATCACTACAACCAACTCTTGAAGGAGCAAGAGGAGCATATAGGGATGAGGCGATTCAAAGGATAATAGAGGCCATTCCCAATTTTATATACCCTCAAGATCCAAGATAGTGATCAGTAGGGATGTAAAATTTGATGACGATGAATGTTCCTCAAGATCCAAGGAGACTCCCACAGAGTTGTGGAAGGTGAGAAGGTGGATGATTTGCATTTTGATCCGAAGGATAAATTAGACTCAGATTTAGATCATCAAGATCCTAGTTTAGAGGGGAGGTGGGACGGGGGGGTGAGGGAGGGGCACTTCAGACCCTCAAGTTCAACTAGGATGTTGAGATGGCTTTCCTATAAATTGAAGGGAGTAGAACAAATGGGAGAACCTAGGTTTACTTTCAAGTGAGTCATCCACTTAGAATAAATGCTTTTAGTGTTTCATTGATGTCTTCTATAATTGATGCAAAGCTTTCCAACTTTAAAGAGGCTAATGCAAAGTAGATATGGCATAATGGCATGGTTGAATAGTAAAATTTCATCTAGAAGAATGGTTTATGGGAGATTATACTATGACTACTTGGGACATATATGATATATTTGTATAAGATTAAACATGTAGTAGATGAGAGCATAAAGAAGTACAAAGCTAGATTTGTAACCAAAGAATTTTCTCGAAAAGAGGGAGATGACTATGAGACTTTTTCCCTAGTTAGAAGGTATACTTCTATTATAGTAATCATAATTATTGCATTAGTTTTTGGTTGGTCTTTATAATAGATGGATGTAAAAATTGTTTTTTGAATGGTATGATTGAAGAGGAAGTATTCATTAATCAACTGAGAGGTTTTGAGGTGGAGCAAGATACTCATGTGTGCAAATTGAAGAAGGCCATTTATTGGCTAAAGTGGGCACCATGAGCATTGTACTCAAGGATTGATGAGTACTTACTAGATTTGGGGTTCATCAAGACTATATTAGATCTAAATCTTTATTATTTATACATGATAAATTTGATTTTGTTGTTTTGGTTGTGTATGGAGATTATCTAATTCTTACAAGTATTTCTAAGAAGTTCATTGCATGGTGTAAGAAGAAGTTGGCAAGTGAATATGACATGAAGGACATTTACTTTATCCATTACTTTTTAGGTTTAGAGGTTTCATGTGCATGTGAATTATTCCTTGGGCAAGGGATGTACACAATGGAGATTCTAAAGATATTTTAGATGCTAGACTGCAAACCCTTGGACACTCCTATGGTGCCAAATTTGAAGTTGTTTCTTGATTTATATTGATATTTCGTATATCCATATTTTTGTAGGAAGTTAATTTGTTTGCTTACGTATCTTGTGAATACTAGACATGATATTTGTTTTGTAGTGAATATTTTAGGTAGTTCGTGGTTGGACCTAGGAAGATTCATTGGAAAGATAGCAAACGTGTGCTCAAATATCTAAATGGAACAACTTATTATGGCATGAGGTATTTAAGATGGAGAGTTGTTGTGACATGCATTTGTAGATTCAAATTGGGCAAGAGATGCAAGCACAAGAAAGAGTGCTTCTTTTTACTACTTTAGCTTAGGATCATGGATGATTTCTGGGTTCAACAAGAAGTAGGGGGCAAGTGCTCTTAGTTCAATTGTAGAAGAGAATATTGGAGTGTCATTGACATGTTGTGGGGTGATCTTTCTTCGCAAGTTAATTGCAGATTTGAGTAATCATATGTTGGATCTCATTGTTGTGTATAGTGACAATCAAAGTTTTATTAGGCTCTTGGAGAGTCCAATGTTTCATGATTTTTCCAAGTACATTGATATATAGTACCATTTCCTGAGAGATAGAGTGCATAAGGGAGATTTTTTCATGATTATGTTTGATTGTTTTGCAAGTTCCTAACATTCTAAGAAATCCCCTTGCAAATGGGAAGTTAAAGATTCTGAGAGAGAATCTTGGCTTGGTGGAGAGCACCTTCCTTGCAAAGGCAGTGTTATTTTTTGTTCTCTTTGAGTTGTTCAACTAGGAAGAGGGCACATGAGTATTGAAAGAGATTCATTATAAGATGGTTGTGCCACATGGAAGAGATTTTATTAATTTTAAAGAATAGTAAACATCATCATTATCACCATCATTAAAGTAAAATAATTTTCTTTTTCCTTTAAAATGAAAACAATAAATTATTTAAATTTAAATAACTATTTTTCTTTGAAAATCAAAACCTTACATTAAAATTTCCAAAAATCCAACAATTTAAAATACTATTTGTGAAATATCAACAAAATTATCCTTCTAAGAGTTAAGAGGACTAAGATATATACACCTCCCTACACTTTAGTTATCAAATAGCTAAAAAAAAAAGATCCTTATCGGAAAAACAAACAGTTCTCAAACTCTCATACACCAATTTGGTTACCATCATCAATCCTTACCACCGCCATTTCCATCCTTACCACGGCCATTTCCATGATCTAGAAACCTTTAGACTTCCTAGACCAGCAAAGGGATTATAAACCCCATTTGTTCTTATTTTATAGAACGCCACCTATATATATATATACCATCAAAAGTAATGGCCAGTAGCTATCCACATATCAAACAAAAACATACTTATCCAAAAAAAGGATGGCGTCTCATCTCCTTCATCTGTCGTGTAAAACCACATTGGCTGCAGGTCACATTATTAAACTATCTTTCATTCCCAACGTTTCCGTGCTTGTGCCATTCATCTTTCTTGCTTCATACGTTTCCGTTCCTGTAACAGGATTCCTTATTCGTTCAACATGTCGAAATGACGTGGTGAATGGTTATATGCAAATCCTATAAAAGCCATGCCGGGAGACTGCCATGTCTGGAACGTATGCATGGCTTTTCTTTCCTCACTAAAAGCATCACAATTTCTTTTTCAAAAACTGTTAGGTGAAAGTCTGATGTACATGATGACGTTAAATATGCTTTGCTTCAGGACTGTCCTCCCATTATTATTGGACTTGCTCGGGTCAGGTAACTACCAGAATCTCTGCATCGACCTTGTTATTCTATAGAAAAACGGATCTAACAACAACTCTTTGTATACATGCGTTTACAGGAAGAGCACTGGTAATGCCTGAGATGAGAGAAGCCATATCCCTTATCAATGGTGTGCTCGGGTCAGGTAACTACCAGAATCTCTGCATCGACCTTGTTATTCTATAGAAAAACGGATCTAACAACAACTCTTTGTATACATGCGTTTACAGGAAGAGCACTGGTAATGCCTGAGATGAGAGAAGCCATATCCCTTATCAATGGTGGTGGCGTTGCTGCTATAATTTCCCCCAAAGTTAACCAAGATGGCGGGCCTATTGCTGGATGTACCTGCGACTGGAGCATGCTCACATTCATAACCGAATCATCCTACGAGATTGGGAGAGTGTGGTTGTCCAAAATAGTGGCCAAAAATACCTGCGAGTATGGCATGAAGAACATCCCTGTGAGGTGCCCAGGATGGAAGCAGGATTATGTCCTCAAATCCACTTTAATGGTTCATGAGAAGAATGGCACATGCATCTTGTTCCCGGAAAAAGTAATCAGGGCTGGGTTTCGTGATTACTTTCCAACTTTTGGTAAAAGGCTTCACCTGGAAACCTTTCCCTTGCGGGGGAGCTACCCCTGCTATAACTGCACTTGTTTTGGCTGTTGCCTCGGCTCGTAATACTGCATTCTCTGAAGATTTAAACGAATTCCTGCATACCTTCAACATTATATGATGTGAGAATGTTTATAGTGGTTTGAAGGAGAATATTTGATAGTTTTATGTGTGTTCATGTGTAATCTCTTTATGTTTATATCCATAATGTTAGGGATGAATAAGGGTTGGAGAATGATTGTCAATTGGGTTTAGTTTGGATGTTTGTGAGAAATGATTGTTATCCTGTTCAATCCCCTCAGGGATGGAGAAATGATTGTTATCCTGTTCAATCCCCTCAGGGATGAATAAGTGTTGGAGAATGATTGTCAATTGGGATTAGTTTGGATGGTTGTGAGAATGATTGTCAATTGGGTTTAATTTGGATCATTGTGAGAAATGATTGTTATCCTTCCCTCTAGAGTTCAATCCTCTCAGGGATGAATAAAAGTTGGAGAATGATTGTCAATTGGGTTTAGTTTGGATGGTTTTGAGAATGATTGTCAATTGGGTTTAGTTTGGATCGTTGTGAGAAATGATTGTTATCCTTCCCACTAGAGTTCAATCCCCACTAAGATTCAATTCCCATAAATTACATAAATAAAACTCATAATAAATTTGTTGTAATGACTTGGAGCTGAGCCTATATGTATAAAACTGAATAGCAAAAAACAACTATTTTTTCAGGGAAAAAAATAAAAAACAAATAAGAATTGGAGAAGATTAAAGGAAAGTATGGAAAAATGCTTCCTTAAATAGAAGTGTTGAAGCATAGACAGAGAACAGAATGTTATGTTATACGCTTAGCATGACTTAACCGTCATATGCTACATAAATTTTGTATAAGAACAAGAGTCTCTGTATACCTTCATTGGTGAATCATTTTTATGTACACACAGGAGTGTCTTCATTTACAACGAGATTTTCATCTGGGTAGTTATGATGCAGGGGCAACCTGGGTTCAATCACATTTTTGCACAACCAAAAAAATGTTTCGGATAGGAATGTTTATCAACAGCCAATGTTGTGGAGTCTGTTAAGCAGTTTTCTTTTTACTTTTTATGGTTTTTAGGAGCTGTTAATCGGCAGGATTAGTTAGGCAGCCAAAGTATTATGGAAGATTTGAATCAAAGTGAGGTAACCATTTGAAAAAACTACTTCAACTAAATTTATTGAACAGAATTGCTCCTGAAAGACACACTCATAATGGCAATTGCCCTTTGGCTATGTCGTACAAATGATACCCAAAACATGTGCCCTCTCTAGTTCTATAACAGCTTGACATGGGAGGAAGAGAATGTAAAGAGTTCAAGGAAACAAAAGAATCGATTCCGTTTCAGGAATTCTGATAATGGGTTCCTTTGAAAGAAGAATAAAGTTTTTAAATAAAGAGGTGGAAAAAGGTTTTTTTTTTCAGTTAGTGTGTTGGGAACCGAAGACACATAGGGGGTGAATCATGAGACTGAATTCAATCCCTTATGTAATATGAGTGATAAGTTTTTTGAATTTTTATAAACAAACAAAGATATGAGTGATAAGTTTTTTGAATTTTTATAAATAAACAAAGGATTATGATAATAATAATAATAATTTAATTTTAAGGTCGTTGTCAAGCTAGACACTGAATTGGTGTACGAAATCCTTTGTTTGTGAGACAAGGGATATTCTCTAAGTAGCCATTATGATATTGTGTTGGCACTAGGTTTCATTAAAACATGTATCTTGTGGTAATTGCATTAAAACATGTATCTGTTATAAGATTGCTTCAGTCTATGCATCATAGCTTCTCCACAACTTCAACACTAGAGTGATGTTGGTTGAGATATTGAAGAGGATACAACTTCAACAAAGAAAAGAATAAATGAGAATAAATGATGCATGATTTTTTTGGAAATAAATTGTGTATTATATTTTAAAATGCATGAATTTTTTGGAAATAAATTATGTATTATATTTTAAAATTTCTAAAAATTAATGATGCATGTATTTTTTGGAAATAAATTGTGTATTATATTTTAAAACTTCTAAAGTTTTGGGTGAACATTTATATATTATTATGATTAATTGTGAAAACCTACACATTTTCAACAGAGAAGAAGAAAGAATGGTTGAGTGAATACTATGAAAATATGCAGAGTTAAAAAAAAGAAAATGTGATAGTGGCACTTGGGTAGAGAATAAGCATTTGAGTTAGATGGATAAATCAAGGGTATGTAGAGAAAGTAGAAATGAAAGAAGAGCGGTTTTTATTTAAAATATCTTTGCCCCAAAAAAGTGGTTTTGGTTTTTTTGGTTTGTGTTAAAAAAAAGAAAATGTGATAGTGGCACTTGGGTAGAGAATAAGCATTTGAGTTAGATGGATAAATCAAGGGTATGTAGAGAAAGTAGAAATGAAAGAAGAGCGGTTTTTATTTAAAATATCTTTGCCCCAAAAAAGTGGTTTTGGTTTTTTTGGTTTGTGGATCTCATTTCAAGTGAAATGTGAAATGGTGTAAAAATATTGGTTTTGGTTTATGGAACTCATTTTAATTGAAATGATGTACACTGGTGAAAGGAGATATTTGAATTTGGTTTTGGTCTATGAAACTCATTCACTTCTCATTTTAAGTGTAGTGAAATGATGTACACTGTTAAAACAAATAGGTTTAGCATGAAAGGAGATATTTGAATTTGGTTTTGGTCTATGGAACTCATTTTAAGTGAAATGATGTACACTGGTGAAAGGAGATATTTGAATTAACAAATAGGTTTAGCATATGTCTGTTAAGGTTGTAATGACCATTTTCTATTTGAATGGATATCTTGTGAACTAGGGCATCGTTTGCAAAAACATTAGAAGGAAAATCTAAAATTGGGTATAAGGATGATGTACATGCATTTTCACAAACTAAGATGGTGTACCACATGCTGAAAAATATGTCCAACCGTGATTTTTCTAGCCTCCTCTTTCTCTGAATTTCACAGTAAATTTTGAGAAGGACAATTAGTTGTTTGCAAATTCCTTCAACACGATTATCACTATCCGAAAGACTAATCTATGACTGAAATTTCATGATCTCAGATCCCCGCAACTCTCAAAACTTATTGAAGATTTTTTCAATTTTCCTCTATGTCTCACCCTGCAAGTACATCAAGTTTTTATTTTGGGGTTAAATTAAACCAAATTCTAGAGCCAAAAGCATTTTAAATAAAAAATAAATAATTGTAAGTTTTTGATGCACAAGAGCTTTCAATTTTGCCAAAATGTCTTCCAATCGTCTGATTTAATCTTGATGTAAATAGATTGTAGAATTCAAAATGGTGAGTAGAATTCACAAGAGATTTGTTGGGTCGTTAAAAGTGTGGATTGTCTTAATACATGTAATTACGCTGAAGGCATTTAAAAAAAATATTTTTTTAAAGGGAGGGTTTCTTTCAGCACTTCGTCATCTGTCCAGGTTTTACCAATGCATGGCACGCACTTATTGGATTCTCTAATTCTCTGGTTGACTTTCATCTTTGCTCAAACTCTACGTACTTCCTCTTCCTGGCCCACTCACTCCAATTTTTCAACTTCGGAGCGGCCTACGACGGAATCAAATAATTGCGCGCTGACCTTTGAAAATCGCACGCTCAGCTGATGAGCCGAGGTGGCAGGTTCGAATCTGGGTATTATCCGTCGTCTCTGTATGTAATAGAATGAAAGCTATAGGGACCAAAATTATGTACTTTAAATGGACAGAAATCGAAATTTATAGAAAACTGTCAAGCCTTACAAATATTTGCAGCTGGTCTTTTGTGCGGAATAATAGGTAGGGTATTGTCTAAATGTTTTAAGTTTTTTATATTTTTTTTTGGGAATCCGACGATATAAATCTAGAGAACAATGATTTACTCGAAATCCCTGGTTATTGAATTGAGATTGTTATGCCACACAAGTAATTGGGTCAGGGTGTTCATCTTAAAAAGGATGTGACAAGACCATGGCTAACACATCTATTTAGTTTTGTCAGCTAAAGAGCTCAGTTCTTTTGCAAAATCATTGCCTAACTGTTTTACTTTTTTTCCATTTTCATCGGAATCTCACAACATAAATCCACATGAAATCACAATTTTTTGTTGTTTAAATTATATTTTTGAATGTAGAAATAGATTTAAGGTGTTGGGAGAATTATGATTATACATATTTAACCACTCAAATCTGCAAATCCAACAATATCTCACCGGATTTAGGAGAAATATCCTCAAAAAATATGCTCCAAAAAAAGGAAAAAACATGACATATTTAGACTACCACTTTTACAAATGGTGGAAAGTTGTTGAACAATAATCAGAATTATACCAATACAATAACATACCTCTGAAACGGGGGAATAGAGACATAGCATACCTATGAAATGGGGAATAGACGTGCTAGACGTGCTAAAATTTATTTATTTTTAAGGTCAGAGTTTTGATCCTCACATTGACGTTTTGTCAGTGGATTTAAATTCCCACCTCCCAGAGTCTTCTGGACCTTTAGAAACCAATTGAGTTAGAGATATTATGGACCTTTAGAAACCAAATGAATTAGAGATATAACCTAGATATGTACTAATATAGTAGCATAAGGGCCAAGTAGATGAGATATTTTTGAAATTGGCTAATAGACGAGCAATTTTCTTGTCATGTGTCCCTCATGAGGCCTAATGAGGTCAACTCGCTATCTGTGCAGGTTGGTTGTCTCGACAATCCTGTTAACATGTTTTGATATATATACAGTTTATTTATGTTTGTTGGACCCCCTCTTGTTTGAATATTGCTCCTTGGTACTGGACAATGATTTCAGATTGATGCTTGATAGCTTGTCACATTGTCCTACTACCAGTGGATCTGTTGAACGCGCCATTGCAACAGATTAATTACCTAATTCTTCCTTCTCACAAAATTCAGAGTGGAATTTGATTCAAGTTAAGTGGCGAATGTAGTTGAGGTGTCTTGGTAGGTAAATAAACGTAATGAAATGGCTGGAGACACGTGACTACCTATGCACAACATCAAGGTGAATTTGTAAAACAACATATAAATTAGACAAAAAATAACTAGCTCGTTGCAAAACATTCAATGTTGCAACACGTGGTATATACACCATCAAATATATCCCAACTTATATACAAAGATATATACACAGGTAATCCCGAGATATATACACTAGCAACCATAACATTGAATGTTGTGCAACGCATCAGGTTGTTCGCTCACCCATAAATTGGATCTATCTTGTGTCCCTTTATGTGCACCTACCCAAATCTTTCGTTACCTTTTCACGCTTTTTCATTTAAGTAATGGATTGACTGGACCTGTGTTTGTTTTTCCATCTTTAATCCTGTTCGAATTTAAATAGGGATAAGAAGGATAAAAAACGGTGGCATCAGAAGTCCACATTACTCTGTAGAAAGAACTCTGATAAAGATTCACTCCTTTATGACATTCCAGATAGGACATGGATTAACGACAATAATGGTGGAAGGTGCAGGATAGAGTGCTAAGGTTTAAACGCGAGGGCAGTTTTCTGGAGTGGGAGAAATCTTCCCTCCCGAGTTACTTTTCCGGCAGGTTTTCCAGCGATGCAGTTTTAAATTTTTGGTCAATCCAAAAATCTGATCGCTTTTCTAAGCATCTGGGTTGGTTTAAAATGGGGAAAACCCCTTAGAGTAAGGTTTTGAAATGCATGGAACTTTGATCCATGAAAAACTCAAACTACCCCTAAAAATCTGGCGGGATTCGGGCCCATTTTTTGCCGGAAAAGCGGGTCTGTTTGCTTCCGAGTTAGCCTACTCCCTGTTTTCAGAGTTTTCTGACAGGGTAGAGGTTTTGGTTAAGTGATCGTTCGAAGGGCCCAGAGATGGCAGGTATCCCTGCATCCTCTCTGTGTGTGCAAGAGGTCAGGATCCGTTAGAAAAAAGTCATTCAAGGAAGTGGTTACAGGAGGAGCTGGACCGCAGTCAGAGGATGTAGAAATTGTTCGACAACACAGGTATTCCAACAGAGGACAAACACCTTCAGTAACCACTCACATAACCAGATCAAAGATCAACACACCGATGTTTTCACATGGTAAAACCCCTATGGGGAAACATCCATGGCCCACCCAACGCGACCACTTGGAGCAGTTTATTAATGCAAAAGAAAAATATTACAAAGAGATTTGACAAGAGAGTTTCTCACAATCGATCATCAAAAAATGACCCTCCATGTTATTTAAATAGAGATCATTGACCAATCAGGTGTTAAGCCACAGATCAATGGCCGTTAAGATCGAAGAGAGTATGAACCGTCGGATCACTCTATGTCAGGAACGTATCGTGACCGTTGGATTTCCTAACTACAAATGCATACTAAAGAAACACACTAAGAAACACACTTTTATCTAATGATACATTAGACCAAGTAGATCTTAACTAACTCCTAAGTTTCTAAATATCTTAACATCCCCCCTTAAGAACAACTTGGGATAGGATTGAAGGATTTACAATGTTGACACAATACGAGAAGGAAGGAGGCTTTAGAGCCTATCCCCCCTTAATGACAACTTCTTGAACTCCTAACATAGATCGAAGTTTGGAAAACTTTGCTTCTGTAAGAGACTTTGTGAAAATGTCTGCAACTTGATATTCTGTAGGGAAAAAGAGCACTTTAATAACTTGATCATGAATGATCTTTCTGATGAAGTGCATGTGTAGCTCGATGTGCTTTCTGCGCTGATGATGAACTAGGTCTTTGGCGAGCTTGATGGCACTCTGATTGTCGCACCAAAGGTTGGTCGGATTCTGTTTCTCGAATCCAAACTCTGAAAGGATATGTCGAAGCCAAAAGGCTTCCTGAATTGCATTTACCGTTGCTCGGTACTCTGCTTCTGCTGAAGAAAGTGCAATAGCATTTTTTTTCATATACGCCCAAGTGACAAGTCCTGAACCAAGGCTGAAAACATAACCTGAAGTAGACTTCCGATCATCAGGGTCGCCGACCCAATCTGAATCAGTGAAACCAACCAATAAAG
>SNQJ01S0016015.1:118420-130931 GCA_010110895.2 Picea sitchensis
ATTTCTGGTCTAAATAAAACTTTGAACAATTGAGAAATGTGAGATGCTATGTAAGATTGGAATTTCTTTGACGGATTTAATGATATCGAAGAGATTTCTTTATGTGATAGGAAAAAAAATCCTTTTTGTTTTTAAATTTTTAATTGATATAAATAAATAAATCTAAAAGATAATCGAGAAAAGTGAGATGCTTTGTAATATTGGAATTTTTTTCCCAAGGATTTAATGACATCATAATTGAAAGAGATCTCTTTATGTGATAAATGGTTATTTTTTGTTAAGCCATTCTTATGTTGTTTCTAGATCATTAAGTGTAGTTCATTGTTTGTATTAAAACATTTGATCGTGTTCACATTGTTTACACCATTATACATTTTAGGTTATAAAATTTTAAACCCAACTATATCACTCAATGTCATTAGAGATCATGCACACTCTATTTTCTTTTTCTGTTTTTAGGAAATACATGAATATTTATTCCATTTGATTCAATTTCACTCCCCCATATTTATTGTTACACATCAATTCTTATCATTTTTTTCTTTGGTTGTTCATGTTGGAGTAATTAACTCCTACTTGTCTTGTGTTTAGTGTGAGATTTTGTTATTGAGAAGTTTGTTAGATCTATTTGGATGTGAGATATTTTCTCCAACTATTAGATCATATTTATGTGTGTAGTTGAGGTATTCCCTCATGAGTTTGTTGTGTAGTTGAGGGAAAACTTCATGTATAAATATGTGCTTGATTGAATAATAAAATATGTAGAATNTATTTGGATGTGAGATATTTTCTCCAACTATTAGATCATATTTATGTGTGTAGTTGAGGTATTCCCTCATGAGTTTGTTGTGTAGTTGAGGGAAAACTTCATGTATAAATATGTGCTTGATTGAATAATAAAATATGTAGAATCATTTTTGTGTGTGCAATGATTTTCTAAGTTGGTAGCAAAGTTAGTAGCTATGGGTGTAACTCCCTCACAGGAGGGCCCAACAATATGTGAGATTAATTTGTTGTAGAGTAGATTAGTATACATATGTGAGAGAGCCACAACTATTTTTTGTTTGATTACTTGAGATGTCGCTTGTGATAAGCATCAACACATGGGAAACATAACTACTCCTTGTTCAACATGAAGGAGCCGTTATTACAAGTTTGTGTGGAAGGGCAAACAAAACGATAGAAGAAATACAATGCCAGATCTATCATTGTAAAGAACCATTTCCATTTTGTTGACAAAATTGTGGAGGCTATTCGAGGTGGCTATATTGAAGGTGATTTGTGTTGTTTTTAATAGGGATCCTGAATTTGTGAGCAAGCCTAGTATAATTTTTTTTGAACTAATAAAGTATATTAAATTTACTTCTATTTTATGAAATAAATAATGAAGAAGCTCTAATATTTTTTAGAATAGGGTAACATGACTGAATATCTTGTGTTTCTTAACGAATACAACGAGCTATGTATGTTAGCAAGAACATTGCTATTAGGTTGTAACTACAATCTGTGTACTTGTGAGATGRAAGAGGTCATGTTGTAAGACTAAATTATGSCTACATTCAATTCTAGACTTCTTTCCTATATAATCGGTGAATACAACGAGTTACGTATTTCAATAGATGGAAGTATGTCAATAGAATGATTTAGCATCTAGAATTMTTTTCTAACAAATACAACGAGCTATGTATTTTGGCAGATAGAAGCATATATAATTTTTAGTCATTAAAAATACGAAATTGATGGTCAAAAGCTATTGTATCTTCAATGAATCAAGTGGTRGCCCGAATGAATGGTTGTGTGAAAGAGAGTAGTCTATGAGATTTCAGAAGTGGATAGAGATGTTGATGAAGACTATACCAAACATATATGAAAAAGATCGGAGATCAAATCCAAGTACTTGTTAAGGGAGCATGTTGGAGTAATTAACTCCTACTTGTCCTATGTTTAGTGTGAGATTCTATTATTGAGGAGTCTCTTAGATCTATTTGGTTGTGAGATATTCTCTCCAACTATTAGGTCCTATTTATGTGTGTAGTTGAGATATTCCCTCGTGAGTTTGTTCTGTAGTTGATCCAGATTATTTTGAGAACGACACGAAGACAAAAATATAACTGAGATATAACAAGGAAATACACATAGATAATACAAGAAACACAAAAATATAGTGAAAGCCAACTTCTATTAATGAATAAGAGAGAAAAACATTGTAGAACACAAACTGGAAGAATGGGGTATCTTATCTATGAAAAGAAAGAGATGTTGGATACGCATCATTCGTAACAAGATTTACATCACACTCCATTGAATGCTTAAAGGGGGCCCTCCCTCACCTCAATTATATATGAGAGAGTGAGAGGAGAACAATTCCCATGATGCATGTGGGATAAATTAGTCTAAGTTTATAAAATTCCATAGGCATGTAAAACACTAGGAATTCTTGGGTGGTCACCCATCTCAATACTACTCTAGCCCAAGCGTGCTTAACTGCAAAGTTCTAATAGGATTTGATGCATTAACGCTATGTTGTAAGCATGTACATAAGACCACTAGGAAATCATTACATGATGTTTGTAATTAACAAATGAAGATGTCATGTTTTCCTTGTTGAAGTAGATGTCCTTCTTATATTTTGCTTGTGGAAGGATGTCATGAACCTTTTGGAGGTGTTGGATCCATTCAATATATTTGGCTGCATGATATTCCTTGGTCTGAGTGTGAGAGGAATCTATCAATGAAGATGCAACAAGAAAAGCTATATAAATGGGGGCTAATGGTTGGAACCCCAAATACACCTGAAAAGGGTCGTGGCCAATAGAGCTATGATGAACACATGGAAGAATATCAGTCTCTTTGTGCTACTCTACAATATTGTCGACCTGCTTCTGCTGGATAGAAATATCTTGGACCAAGGCTGTAGTGGTCACAGTGTCCTTCTGTTCACTATTTGACTGGATCATTAAGAGGGAAAAAATTGTGGCCTGAGAGATTACTTTGCAGCATTGTTTTTTCAAGATCAATGAAGTGGCAGTAGTTGGAGCTACCTCTTGTACCCTGTAGAGATAACCTCCCAGAGTAACGATGACACTGTGGGGTCGAGACTCAAAGATAGCATGATAGTTCCACATATATGGTTTTCTTAAAATAACATCACATACTTCAAGTGGAGAAACATCACACACTACCTCATCCTTGAAGGGCTTAATTCCATAGGACATGCAACATTGGTGGTTGCATGGATGTCTCTTCCCCAACTCAACCATCCGATGGTTTATGGTTGGGGGTGTGGTATCGTTGGCAGATTCAACCTCTTGAAAACCTCAACTGATATTAGGTTCTTCTGAATCTCACTATCAACAATGAAATGCAGTGGGGTCCCATTTATCCACATATGTGAGTGGAAGTGACACTCCCCCTCCTCAATTTCCTATGGTTCTTCTGGTTGTATTGTTTTGGCYGTGATAGTAGTAGTGGGTTCTACATCGATGATTTGTTTCCCTTTATTGTGGTTTTAATCAGAGTTCAAGTCATATTTCGATTCTCTTTCTTTGAGCTCAATCACCAATGACTATTTTGAGTGACATTTAATGATGTTGCGCCARGGGATATTGTGTACAACTCACACYACTTTCTAGTGTCTTTCTTAGAATTCTTGTTACCCTTATTTGTATGCATCTTGGACTTGTTCTCTCGATGTTGGCCTTCCTTGCTTTGTCCTTCATTCTGTGAGTTAAGGATTCCTTTTCCATGATTATGTTGTGGTGTATTTTAAAACCTGAACTCCCACTTACTTTTTTTCTTGAATTTCTCCTCAATTTTGACTGCATATCGATAAGCATATCCCAGTGAAGATATGCCCAGGAAATCCATCTATGTTTGGATGTACCGGTGTAGACCACTACGATACTTTAAAACTAGGTGCTTCTCAGAGTATTTGATACCCGAATTTAAGCATAGGGTATGAAATATGTTAGTGTACTCTTGCACTGTCTGATCTCTTTTCTAGCGCAGAGTCATCCATCTCATGTATTGGTCATCATAGTTTCTGACATGGTAGAAATCCTCCTTTAGGGAATCTACAAAGGTTTCCCAAGTGGGTTCTCTCTTGAATGGTGTAGATTCATTCGAGGTGTACATATACCAATAACCTTCCCACCAAGCTCTGACATGGGGAAGGGATTTAAGGAGTGCAAAGGTGATATTTTCACTGTCGATTTTTTTTGGATGGAGTAATAACCTTCTAGCAGATTCAACCATTTTTTTGGAGTATCTGCATCTATCTGGCCTTCAAATAAGGGGATATCAAAATTGACTTGTACTTTGAAGGGTGTCACACCTATGAAATGGTTGCTTGTTGAAGATGCCTTGGCTGCCTCCATTGATAGTCTTTGAAGGATCTGTGCAAAGGTTTCCATCATCTCATTCCTCTATCGCACAAGGGATTCCTCGAGCAACGTATTGAAAGGATCTCCTGCTCTATCATCTATATTTTCTTCTTCCATGGGAGGTCACTTGGGCTAGCGAGGGAGGTTGTCTTCAAGAGAAACTAGCTCAAGACCCAAGTATCTATACCCTAACCTCATCGGGGACCTTCTTTGAGAAATGACAAGGAGCACACTGCTCTAATACCAATAATCCATATTATTTTGAGAACAACATGAAGACAAAAATATAATAGAGATATAACAAGGAAATACACAGAGATATTGCAAGAAACATACAAGAGAGAAAAAAACTATAGAACACAAAATAGAAGAATGGGGTAGCTTATCTCTAAAAATAAAGAGATGTTGGCTATGCTTCATTCGCAACAACCTTTACATCACACTCCAATGCATTCTTAAAGGCCTCCCTCACCTTAATTATATATGAGAGAGTGAGAGGAGAACAATTCCCATGATGCATGTGAGATAAATTAGTTTAAGTTTATAAAATTCCATAGGCATGTAAAACACTAGGACATCTCGGGCAATCACCCATCCCAATACTACTCTAGCCCGAGCGCACTTAACTGCAGAGTTCTAATGGTATCCGATGCATTAATGCTATGTTGTAAGCACACACATAAGACCACTAGGAAATCATTACATGATTTTTGTAATTAAGAAATGAAGATGGCATTACATTCCATTCCCCATCAAAATGGTGAATATCATGGTTTATCAAAACCATAGGCTTGAAATGTTGATTCTATGGAAAAGGTGCATGGCCACCGAGATCCACCCAGATCAGTAGTTGAGTGAAAACTTCATGTATAAATATGTGCTTCATTGAATAATAAAATACGTAGAATAATTTTTGTGTGTGAAAATATTTTCTAAGTGTTTGAACATTGTTTATATTATTCTTTAGCATTAGTTGTTAAACAAACATTTTATGCATTTAAAAAAAACATGACTATGTTGTTTAATTTTCTTTGAGATTACTAGAGAGAAAAAACTTTGATTTACAAATTTATTGAAGAAGTTAGAAATGGTGGAAACAAGACCATTTGCATTCGACATCTTATCGATAACTTAAAGCTATATAGAATACAATTCCAAATCCATGTTATCCATCCTGAAAGGGGTACTGTTAGACCTTCAATGCTCGAGTTGGATGCACGTTAATACGACGAGTGCATAGATGTGATTGGTCAACAAGATGGCTAAGTGCGTGCTCGGTTAGGTTCGATGGAGGGTGCGTTAGGCAAACTCGAAAAGATGCATAGTGAGTCCTTGAGAGGGCACACTGGGCATGCTTGGTGACTTGCATGGTGAGTCCCTATTTTTGGTAGTCTTGGTGACCGACTCTTGGGTATAGCCATGAGACGGTTAGGGCGATGTACTAGCATAAACGCTAGGAGGATCAAGGAGGACATCTTGTCGAGTAGGATGAGCACCAAACCGATGAGACACTATGTTTGGATTCTTGGCGGAGGATGGTGCAACTTGGAAATTTGGTAGATTGTGTATCATCTATGCCAAGGAAACATCAATGGTATGTGCATTGAAGGTATGAAGATGCCTTATGTGAAGGGGCATGATCATCGATGACTATCACGAGTCAGTCTAAATGGATGGTAGCACGATTGCATGTTGGGAAGTTGGTTGTCTAAGTATGCTTGGCTCAAGTGAAGGAGTGAGTAGGTGTCGATGGTGCAACATTGCCTATGGCGAAATGAGCATTCAAACTTCTGCAAATATAAACATGCCTGGTTGGGCTCACCAGGACATGATAGTGAGGCGTATTCTGGATGATACAAACGGGTTGTTGGTTAATCCTAGCACGTGAGGTCATGTTGGTGTTTCTCGATGACTAGACTCCTTGGTTGGTATGGGACGCTCAAGGGTGACGAGTCTAGCCCCGTGATAGGTACTCTTTCAAGGAATAAATTAAAAGAAGAAATTACTAGGAAATTTAATGTTTATGATACACAAATGATATTTATTTTTTCTTTCCATACAAAAGATTCATTCTCTAAAGGCTTCAGAATAATATGTGACAACATCGAAGACACATTGAAACATGAAGTGAAACATTAGCTCAAAAAGATCTTAAAGCTCATGTGGACATGACTACCAAAGTTAATGAAGTAGAATAAAAACAGTTAATAGCATTAAAAACAGAAAAAACATAGAAACCCCCACTAACTACATAGTTGAAAGCACTGCATGTTTCCAAATTTTAAACATTTAACCATATTGTATTAATTATCTACTTTCTTTTGTATAACACAATATTTCCATATNTAAGCTTCCTCCTTGAAGGATGTGAACTTGGCTCTACAAGTTGACCTTCTCCTCTTGTGAGTTTCAACCTTGTGAGCATCAGAAAACAAAACACTTGCAAATAATCAAGTCTTCAAAAACCTATGCTCTGATACCAACTTGATATAAAAATTGAAGAAGACTTGCATTCTTGAAATTATTTGCAAGATTTAGTTCATGTGTTAAAATGCAAATGGATCAATTTGCAACACAACTTTTATAGAAATTACTCATCAAAGATGCATATAAAAAGAAACAATAAACAATGAACATAAAACACATAACATAGCAAATGATAAAGGAGTTCACCCTTCTCTTGGGCTACATCTCCTGGTCCAGCTTCCAATGGATCATTTGTATTATTTTATCAAAGTGCTAAAAAATGTTCTTTACAATGCTCAAAATGCCACATAGATGGCTCCAATGGCTCCAGAATGTCCAAAAACCCCTAGCTGGGCTTTTTTTGCACCTCGTTTGGCCAAAAATTGAAGAAGATAGGCTTCCTGGAAGTCCCCCTTCAAACTTGTTGTCTCTGGATCGCCAAAATGCACCCTTATTGGCTCAACCTAGCCCCCATGGTATTTAATCATTAAAACCCAGCATCGGGCACAACTGCACAACTGGTACAAATTGTCGCATGGTTACACGTTGGCCCTTAACCGTCTAAGGCCCGTGGGCATGTGAAGCGCCATATGACTGCGCGAATATATATAAAGGGCCAAAGTTCAAACGCTTAGAAAAAGGCATGCCCATGGTCACATCACATACCATACAACTGACAGCTCATGTGAAAAGGCTATACGATAATGGTCGGAGGGTGCGCATATAATATCGTGGTTATATTGTATACACACAGGACCGAGGGTCGGGGCTAAGCCCTGGCCCGGTCCGTGCCCCAACATTCAATACAATTCAATTGAAATATAATGTGTGCCATATATATTACAAGGAACATATGGTGGCATTCCGGTCAAAGGCCATTCCCAAGTCTCTTCCCCTGCCCAGAGGTTGTGGGGTCAAGTCCTGCTGAATGCACAAATTTTAAACCAATATATGTGTGACATGTGGCGGCCATTGATTGGGCCACATGTCTCCATCCTGTTCACTGCAAACATGCCATGTCACATGCCAACTATCCACACAATTGCCTACCATGTGTCATATGACCTGCCACGTGTCATACGGCCTACCATGTGTCATACGGCCTGCCACGTCAGCATCTGTATGGACTATACATATTGTACAGTCAGCATCCCTTTTTTTGCCTATTTGTCATTTTAAACAGAACGCGATGTCTCTCGCTCCTAACGTCCATTTGAACCCAAATGAGTTGCATTGGGTTCGTAACGACGAGGCGTACACTCCCGTTTGATTTGAAGTGATTCCAAGCACTTTGAATTTTGAGCAAAATTTGATCCCCTGGATCAGTTTTTCATTGATTTCCTTCTCTAGCTGGGTAATGGTTTCCTTTTCTTTCGGTGCAACCATAGTATGAAAGGTGCCCTCCACGTATTTTTCCTCCTGCTCCATCCTTGAAACTCGTCGAGGATTGTTTGGAGCTCCCTTCCCCTAGGGGTTTCTTTTGTTGTTCATTCTCTTCATTCGTACCATCTTGTTTGGCCTATGGTTGCTCCTTTGTTGTGCTCTCAACCTGTTCTTGTCTACCCAGGGGTTCCTCCTTTCCCTGCCCTTGTGTATTTTGGTAGCCTCTACGATTGTGCTCTTCTATTTGCCTCTCTTCTTATTGTTTATTCTCTTATTTAACTTTTTGTGCTGCAGGTTCTTCCTTCCAATCATGGTCTTCCCGTAGAGGTGAAACTTCCCATCCTTTTCCCCCGTCACTGTACGTATGTTCATGATGACTCGAACGTTATTACTATATTGGCCCTTGCCCTTTCTTTCTTGATATCCTACTGGGAAAATCCCTGTACCTAGTCCTTGGTGAGGTGGATCAATATTGGTCCATGTCAATCCATCTTGCCTTATGTCATTAGCTACCTGCTATTTGTTGTCGATACTTACCCACGGGATTTCCCCGCAAATCTTACTGTTGACATGATCTTGTTGTCGTACCCTCTCCTATTGTATAATTTGATCCGAAATTATGATTGGTAGTCGAGTGTTGGGAAGTCATATCCTGCCTAGGTCCTTCGAGCCTTTCGTTGGGCCTTCCACTGCCCTCCTCAATGTGACCTCCCTTTCTTAAGATGTTGTCTCAATATTTTGTCGTTAGTTGGGTGCAATCAGTTCTAAATTGTCCCTGCGGAATGTTGATCCAGGTAGAATCTAGTTATGGTCTTTCCTTGCTAACCCCCTCATTGGCAATTCTGTCTATCAGGCTATTTTCTAACTTGTGTACCCAGCGCAACTCCATGGTGTTAATCGTTTGTAGATGCTCTTGGATTTTTTTTAGTGAGTGTGCTAAGCACCAATGTTTCTAGACCTTTCCCACTCTAGTGTCATTTTGGAGTCTCTTCACCATATTGATGACCAGGGTAGAGTCACCTTCCATGATAGTCTTGGTCATTCTTTCTTGGATTAGAATATTGAGACCAAGCTCTAGGGCTCCAAATTCCGTTGCGTTATTGGTTGAGTTTCCAAAGCTCCCAGCGTACAACCAAATTATGTTACCCCCACTATCTCTGATCACCCCTCCCATTCCTGTCATTCTTGGGTTTCCTTTTTCCGCCCCGTCAAAATTTAACTTGAGGAACCCTGCCAGAGGAGGTGTCCAACTACACTCGCCTAATTGGAGTTGCAGTGGCTGCCCCACCTGTGTGATGTTGTGCCCGTCTTTTAGGTGAAAAGTTTCCAGGATTCGGGATTCCTCACCTCTGAGTTTCACGTTTTCAGTCTGGAAGTTTCGTCTCTGCACCGTTTCTCGGATTTGTGAGATTATTACTTCCTTGAGTTTCCCTTCTGGGAGGCTTTCATTCCTGAAGATGTGTTGGTTCCTTTCTTTTCATATTTCCCATATGACCATCCCTGACATGAGGTTCCAACAGAGGTTTACCATTTCATTTTTGTTGTAACTCTCATTCCAGTTACTGATGGTTGCATTGATGTTACGTCGGGTCCTATTGGACTGGAGGAAGATGTCTGCTTCCCAGACCCATATCTATGTTGTGTAATTACATTCATCAATGAGGTGATTCATTGTTTCTTCTTTAGCTTGACAGAGGTGGCATCGTGATGGGCCTATGAAGCCTATTTTCCTTAGGTTTTCCTAGGTTAGAATTCGGTTGTGAAGTACTAGCCATTTGAAAATTTTGATTTTTGGCCACCAAGGGTTGCCCCAAATCTTTCCCCACTATTGCGTCAGGTCTTCTTGGTCCTGGTCTGCAATGTAATTCTAGGCTTCTTTTAAGTTGAATTCCCCTCCATTTTTCCTACCCCATCTTAGTTGGTCCTCTTCTTCTGAGACTAGAATTTTCCTTTTCCCCAATTCCTCCTCCACCTCTTTCATTATTGTTGTGATCCGATCTCTATTTTGTGGATTGAGTTTGTCCCAGATCCTCCATCTGCCATGGTCATTTTATTGTTTCTAGTAGTGATGGATTTTGATTTTTCCTTGAGCGATCATCTCATGTTGGAGTTCCTCCCTATCCATATTTCCCATTATGGGTTCATGTTGCTACGCGTCCTCCCAAAATCTAGTTGTTTTACCATTCCTCACTTCCCAGAAACTGTGTTTCTGGATCCAGGTTTTGTTGGGCCAGCATAGATTCTAGATGGTTGATCCTTCTCTTGTGCTCATAAAACAAATTTGATCCTGGTCGTTGATGTCTAGGGAATACTTGGCCTTCCATAGGGTTTCCCACTATGTTGAATTTACTTTGACCCATCTCCACCAGAGTTTCACCCCATAGGCTTCATTGGTTACTTGTGGGTCTTGTAACCCCAGGCCTCCTTTACATTTTGGTTTGCAAACCTTCTCCCAGGCCACAAGGGCTCATTTTTTCTTACTTTCCGCTCCATGCCATAGGAAGTCCCTTTGGGTGGCTCTTGATTTTTGGAGTAGTCCTTTGGGAGCAGGAAACACTGACATCATATAGGTCAGTATTGCTTGTAGAACCGCTTTGGTCAGGACAAGTCTCCTTGCAAGGTTGAGGGATCTATAAGTCCATTTTTTCACCCTCTCTTGTATCTTGTTGATCACTCCTTCCCATGTTTCCATTTTGCATCCTTTGTCCATCAAGGGAATTCCCAAGTATTTCATTGGGAGGGTTTTGCGTTCAAACCCCAAAATATTTTCCAGGTTCCTTTGAATTGTTGGGTTGGTATTGAAGAAATATATCATGGATTTGGAGTGATTGATCTCCGCTCCCGAGGCTTCCCCAAAATCTTCTAATATTCTTTTATATTCTTTCGATTCCTTGACCATGGGTGTTCCATGGAGTAAGGTGTCATCAACAAATTGTTGGTGTATGGAGGTAGGGAAGTTTTCGAAAGGTTTAATGCATGTTATTTCTCCTGCTGCAGTTGTGCTTTTTATGCTTCTATTGAGTCCTTCGATCATCAGAATGAACAGGAAAGGTGATAGCGGGTCTCCTTGTTTGATGCCTCTTGAAGGCTAGAAGGGTTTGGTTGGGTCTCCATTGATTAACAATGAGTAACTAGTTGTTGACACTAGGCTGACAATCCAGTTGATCGAGTGTTGCACAAAGCCAAAAGATTCTAGAATCTTGACCATATAGTTCTAGTTAATTTTTTCATAAGCATTTTCTAGGTCAATTTGGATTATCATCCCCCCTCTCCTCTAGTTTTTTAGCATGTGTATCAGTTCATGGGAATGGATGATGTTGTCCAAAAATTTTCGCCCTTCTACATAACCCGCATGTTCCTGGGAAATTAGTGAGGGTAGGAGAGGTTTCAGTCTGTTGGCTATGACTTTGGAGATTATATTGTAAACCACATTGCATAAATATATGGGTCTGTAGTAGTCTAGGGTCTTGGATTCATTTTCTTTGGGGATAAGCGTAATCATTGTGGCATTTAGCGCTTTCAAAATGGAGGTCGAGCGTCTGGAGTCTTCCACTACCCCATAGATGTCATGTTTGACCACTTCCCAGTAGGCTTTGAATAATTCCACTATGAAGCCATCTGGACCTGGGGCCTTTCCGTTGGGCATATCTTGGAACACTTGGTCAATTTCCTCCTTAGCGATGGGTTTGTTTAGGTTGATATTGTGTTCCTCGGTAACTAGCCTGGGGATGTGCTGAGTTATCATTTGTATGGCCTCTGTTCAATCTTGGTTGGGTTTCTCGGCTATCCCATGGAAGTGGTTTACCAATATATTTTCGATCTCCTTGTGGGACTCTCACGATCCCATCCCGATCCCAAATTTTTAGGATTTTGTTGTGGGTTCTTCTAGCAATGGTGTTTCGATGAAAAAACCTTGTATTTCGTTCTCCTTCCTTTAGCCACTTGATTCTGGACTTTTGGTGCCATAGAGTCTCTTCCTGTTGGCATCTTGCTTTCCATTCTTGGGTCAGTTGGATCTCTTTCTTTTTTCGATCCTTTGTATAACCCACGTCAATGCATATTTCCTGGAGGTTCCCCATTCTATCTTCAATTTTTCTTTTTTCTTGGTTTATGTTTCCAAATTAAAAAATATATATATATAAAGTTATAAAAATTTAAAAGAAAATAAAGATTTCAATTTTTCATATCTTAGAATCAATAACTGATTCATTTTAGTTGTTTATTTTTTTCTTTAACTAATTTTTTCACTTTTAATACTGCATTAACTTTTCCTTAATTTA